>JADRCH010000129.1:1613654-1675424 GCA_019843965.1 Rhynchomys soricoides | reverse complement strand
GCCCACAGACAACTGTCTGCAGCAGACAGCTCCTACAGAAGTGCAGTGATCCACGTGAAGACACCCAGGGGCTGTGTGGCAGGAGGGTGCTTACCCAGAGACCCAGGTTTCCTTCCTAGCTAAGGCGTCCCACCAGCAAGCCATTTACTCTTTGGTGGCCTCTCTGCTGTACATTAGGTGTGTGAGTTCATGTCTAGACACCCGAAAGCCAATAGTGAAGAAGTGGCTGGAAGCTGGGGTTCAGCAGGGACCCTCTGCTTCTTTCCTGTTCTCATATTGTGAGTCAGAGATGGGCGGGGAACAGAGGCCAAATAGGATCGGGAAATTCTTAAGCTGAATTTGACTTCTCATGGGAACTGAAACATTTCCCACAGTGCTCCAGCTGGAACTGACTCCTAGCTTCAGAAATTTGCCATTTACATGAAAGTAAATTGTCACAGGACTATGTGACATTTTTGTGAGAAACCTGGGATTTGACCTATCAGATGGGTGATTGTCTTCTGGCCTCGGTCTAGGTGACAGTTCACTGTAGCAAATGGCAGCACTGCTCCCTGCAGGGGAAACCTGTTAATGATCCTGAGAAACATGATCTGGGCTTCCTCCCACTTAGGGGGGCTGTCTCCTCAAGTGAAGGGGGTACAGTCAACCCTTGACAACTCACCTAGGGTGCTGCTTCCTCTGCAGTTCAGAGAGGCTCAGGAGAGCATCCAAGCTATCCTTGTAAACTAGCTGGTGACAGAGTGCTGTTGGGAAGGCAGCTCAGTGGGGACAGCACCTGCCCTGCACGTATGGTGAAGGTACCACCAACCTCAGCACTGGAGGGAAAAACGTGGCATACAAACTCCTGGAATGGGATTTGATCTCGCCACCTGGTCCATAGCAGCTGGTTTATAGGAATGATCACACCCATATCCTCATTTGCTAATATAAACCTTCAGTTCCTAGTTGGGCCCTCACGTCAGGCAAGCTTCATGAATGTCGCGTTTGGTACCTCGGGCAGCACAGCGCCCTCCCTCACCGTGTGCTGCTCATGGTGGACTCTGAGGAAGTCAGAAGTTTCCAGAAACCACTCTACCCTCAAGTTCTCCACACTGACAACTGCGGTGATCCAGAGACGCTTCTCCTGGTGTGTGGCATGCCTGCCTGTAGTCTACACTGTGCCTTGAGGCAGGAACAGTGAATTTCACCATAACCACTGGGTTTAAACAATGGCCAGGTTAAGAGAGACCTGCAAGTCGGCTAATCCCTGAGAATCACCTGTTTTGCTCTTTCTTGACAGAGACAGAATCCAACCTCACCGCTAACAGTGGTTATGGTTCTTCAAGTTCTTTCTAAGTAACTCCACCCCTTATATCCTCAAGGCCTGTAATACCATCCATCCTTGGAATATGCAGAATAAAAATCAGTGAAGCCGATATTTGTCTTACCCTGCTGCGCTATGCCTTTTGAGGTGGCTTTGGCGGGGGAAACAGCCATGGCCAAGGTTCCCTAGTCACCCAGTCAATTAGCTCTGAGCAGACAAGTAGAGGGAGGACCAGGGAGGAGCTGGCTATAGCTCTTGCCCATCATGCACAAGGCCCTGGATCTAACCCCCAACACTGTCAAAGAAATGAAAGACCCTGCCCAGGCAGGGTGGTACACACTTAGGACCCTAGCATTTGGTAGACAGGGTGACTAGGAGTTTCAAGACCATCTTTGATGCAAGTGTGAGACCACCCTGAACTACTGGGAATGCTTTCTCAAAACTTGACCAAAATCCCTCTAAACAATACAAATCAGACCTGGGAGTGCTCTGTAACTGTTGAGGCTGAGGACTGAGGCTGGGGGGGGGGGGGGGGGGGGGGCAAGAAATCTTCACTGCTCTTTCAGCCCTTCCTGGTTGCCCACTCCTGTGACACACAGCCTCAGAAGCCAGGGGCTTGGCACAACGCTGCCAGCAGGATCTTCACAGCCTGCTGGACTTGGGCTGTCAGTTCCTCAATGGTCATCATCCTCTGCCATAGACCACCCAGGTGGGTTGCTTCCTCAGAAGGGTCCAAAGCCAAACAAGCCAGTGCCGGGGGGCTCACGGACAAAAGCTGTGTGTCTTAACCCAGTCTCCAGTGACTGGCCACCCACCCCTCCTATCCCAAGCTAAAGGCAAATCCACGAGCTACAGGGAGGTAGGAATTATTGGGGGGGGGGTGTTGTTTGCACCATGTGTAAATGAATGTGTGTAAATACGCAAATGTGCACTACAAGACCACCGTCTGGTGTTTTTCTCAGTAACTCTTCATATTCATTCATTCATCCATCCATTCATATACAGGGCCTCACTATGTAGCTCTGACTGGCCCGTAACTTGTCTCTACCTCTCCAGTGCTGGGATTACAGTTGCCTGTTGCCACGCCCAGGTTTTTGAGTACTGTACTTCATGGATACTTGAAAAAGGATTATTTATGACTAACACTAAAACCACCACAAATAAAAGAACAAATTAAAATTGGCAACTACATAGAGCAAATACTAAAATTTCATTAAAAAACAAGCTCTAACCAAGGCATTAGAAAGAAAAATGCTCCAGGGTAGACATGATGGCTCAAGAGTCAAAGGCCTGCCTTGAAAGCCAGAGGACATGAGGTCAATCCTGGAAGCCACGGTACAAGGAGAGAACCAATCCCCCAAGGTTGTCCTCCTATCCCCACCCCCATACACGTGCCTCAGCACACACATGCGTGCGCACACACACAACTTAAAGAAACCCCAGTACAGCCAGGAGCACTGGCCTTTAATCCTAGCCGTTGGAAGGCAGAGGTCAGTCAGCCCAGTGTACACATAGTGAGTTTCAGGTTAGATAGACTCTTGTCTTAAACCCCTCCAAAACTAGTAACGCAAGTTAAAAAAATAATAAAAAGTGTAAATGGCCAATAAAACCAGTAAGAAATTTTGATTTTCATCAGTACTCCAGCATGCTAATTAAAGCAGGACATGCCCTTTTCTTGACATAACCAGGCATAACTGGAACCCCAGCACAGCCACCCAAACCAAGGTTAAGAATGCAGCTCGGGGGTAGAGTTCTGGCCTAGCATGTGCCCAGCCAGGGCCCTGGATATGCCATCAGCACAGATCAAAGCAGGCCCTTCAATGCTGCCCTGAACAGCCTACTCTTTCTTGGATATCAGGGACCTTAAAACCACGCTTCCCCTGGTTGCTGATGTATTCCATCTCTTAGGAATTTACCACAGGGCAAGGGAGCAAGTTACGAGGGTAAACACACCACAAAACTGCCTCCATCCTGCCAGCGGCTCGTAACTGGAAACTTCCTGCACTGTGTGGACCAAAGACAAACAGGAGCAAATCCGAATCCAAGTGGACAGGCTGCTGTGGGAA
Source organism: Rhynchomys soricoides (assembly GCA_019843965.1). Classification (NCBI taxonomy): domain Eukaryota; kingdom Metazoa; phylum Chordata; class Mammalia; order Rodentia; family Muridae; genus Rhynchomys; species Rhynchomys soricoides. The sequence goes on along the minus strand of JADRCH010000129.1, from coordinate 1,672,055 downwards.
GGACGTGCACCCATGTGCACACCTGTGAGGAAGCCACAGTGGCACGAGTGGCCCTGCCTGGGGGATAGGGTCTCCCTGAACCCCAGACTCAGCTAAGAAGGGCTGGCCAGCAAGCCCCAGGAATCCTGTTCCCACTCCACAAAGCTGTCATGCTTCTGTATTCTCACAGCTGGCCGCCTTTGGTGGTGCTTGCGTGATAAATAATCACCGACTTGAGCCACATCCCCAGCTCCTGAACGGGGAATAAGTTCCTTATTATAAGTTATCCAAAATACATGTTAATCCCACAATTATGAGCCAGACAAACAAAATCACCAAGTCCACAAAAGGGTGAGCCTATGTTACTGTCTCATTGCATACTGTCATCATTTAACTGCTGGGGCAACAAAGGAACCAAACTTGTAGGACCAAGCAGGTTATTAAATACTCTTGTTTATTGATCGGCATTTGTGAGGACACAAACAACGCACTCAGTAGAAAGAATATAAAACATATCAGGGCCGTATCCTTAACCAGGAGCCAACAGCAGTCCTGCAGTGAGACCTGGCATCTATGGCATCAACTGCTCAGCCAAGCTCAGGAGCCCATGGAAGGGCAGCCTCTGCCCCTGCCTCCTTCCACTCTCCCAGGTTCTCTGGCTCCTTAAGCAGCAGGGGAAAGCCCTTATTTGGTGGGACTCATATCTGGAATGCAGTTCCAGGTTCTCCCCCCATTAACATTTCCTGTGGAGTCAATGATTAACAGGCCTGCTGTTGGCTTGTTTCTTGGTTAGGTCACCTTAATGTCACTAGGATTCCTATAATCCCACGACTGAGATTTGCTGAGAAGCAGTTTCAGGTAGGTCTGCTATTGCTTTAGATGTCAATACAGTTGACAAACCAGTGTGGATTAGAACTGCTGTAGGATTTCCCTGCCGTTTTGTGATGTCATCTGCTCTCTTTATTCTTGATAGGTGCATAGATAGCCTGACTTAAAACCCTTTCTACGGGAACATGTCCGGTTCCGGATAACCAATCAAGAGCCAATGAATGGCCAGCCAGTTCCTCAGGTGAAGTTGATGAGTTACAGGAAGCTGCTTGCTGGTGAGCCAATCACGAGGGTGACTCTCCAGTCTTCCACACAGGAAGGAGGCAGTGGTGGGTTTCATTCAGCTTGCTCAGGAGAGCCTTGGCTTTCAACTCCGTGGCTTTCTCCAAGTTAGAAACTGAACTGTTTCCATAGAGGGCTGTAATCAAGACCCACTTGGTCCTTGCTAAAGTCTGCAAGCAGCTGTCATGTGACCCCAATCCTGTCCTTCTGATGCGTGCTTCATGCCGGGAACATGTAATGTTTAGGTAATCAAGTCTATGAGGCGCTGAGCCTAAACAAAGCTCACTAAGCCTTTTTGCATTAAGAAAAAGAAAAAGCCTCAAGTACATTTCAATCATCTCAAAACTGATGTTAAAAAAACTTACATTATACAAGGAAATAGCAGCATAGGATGACTAATGTCAAAACCAACAGGGAAAAGGCGGAGAAAAGTGCCATCCTCTCCTCCCCTTGGTTCCTCATCCAGGGTCTCAAAGACCCTGAGCCTCTGAGAAATGAGAACAGCAAAGCCACATGGAGAAACTGAGTCAAGGCCAGAATTCTAGGCAAGGCAGGAAAGCTGTGGATGGAAGCAGAGAGCTGTCTGGGAGGGACTTGGAATGTGAGGACACTCCCTGAACCGGACAGCTCTGAAACCCACATCTCCTGTCTGGGTCACCCCAAAGCTAGTTACAAGACAGTCCATTCAAGCTGAGCAGGCAAAGAGTTCTAAACAGGAGGAACAGACTGAAGTGACTGTTCTTAGGGCAACACGGGACACAGAAAAGGACGACTTCACAACACCTGAGGCTCCCAGGAACTGTAACTCACTGGTTCTGTTTTGTCTACATTAACAATCAGACTCAAGATTCCAGGAACTTAATTGTGAGGAGAGGGATCTGACAGCACTTGACAGTGATAAAATGGTACCCAAACTGGCTGCTCACTGAAAATGTAGCATAAAAGTCGCAGGAAAAAAATGTGAACATAGAAAACACAGAAAGAATCCAGGAAGATGATGCAGCCTGGATACAGCGCATTTAATGTCTCTGCTGTTCACAGACTCCACAGCCCCCCCTCCTCAACCTTGTGCTGGCGGCGGGATATGCACGAGAAAGGTGACTCTCGGAGTCAGTGAATAAAGAGGACGGGCTTGGATCTTCACAGCTCTTCTTAGAAAGGGCACTGACGACCTAAGGAGACGGCAGGGCAGAGGGTGAGGCTGTTCACACTTTCAGTCTTTGGCAGAGCCCAACCAAGGACAAATTCACCTAGGATGCCCAATGGCTGTGGGGATTTCCACAGGATCAAGGAAGCAAACCCAAATGAACATGTTGGATTTAAAAAAAAAAAATAGAAACCCTTGAAAGAAAGAGCTTTGCCCTGAAAAAGGAGAGGGAAATGTGAGGGAGGGAGGGCTGGAAAGAGGGAGGGTCAGTCTGATGAGTCTGCTGCAGCCGCAGGACCGGCTTAGGAGTTGAGCCAAGGGTGCCGGAGACACTCGGCAGCTGTGGCCCTCCTCTCAGGCATGAGCTCCAACATGGGCAGCAGGAAATCCGTGAAGCCGGCAGCCTCCTCCTGAGACCACTCGTACTTCTCCACCAGAACCTCCAGAAGACCCCAAGGCTTCAACTTGGTGATGTGTTTCAGGTCACCTGTGGAGACAGCACAGGCTCAGACAGTCTCCATGGTCTCACCTCATAAACAGTGGCTCAGCATTCCAAAGCTCAACACTAGCCAATGCTGCTTCAAATAAAATGCTAACAGCATGACAAATACACACAAGGTCTCCCACACATCTAGCAACGTGGCCTCAGTGGCACCTTTCCGAATGCTTCGATCTTCTCCCTTCAACAAATGGTGCTCGGATCACACAGGCCTCTGTGAGCCAGGCAGCCTCCTATCACTGAGGTGTGCCTTCAACCTAAAGTGACAGTCTTCAGGCTGTTTCTTGAGGTGCTATGGGGTCTTGCTATGTTGCCCAGACTGACCTTGAGATCCTGGCTACGGCCTTTCTAGGCCCCCTTCCCTGCCAGGATGAATCACGTAGTAACCAGTTACTAACAGCTTCCCGGGGGGGGGGGGGCAAACGCTAAGAACTCCACTTGAGGTGACAGGGGCATGTTTTTCGCAGGCTGTCAGACTCTACTCACGCCATGATTGACTTTGTACACAAACAGAACCCTGAAGAGCACGTTATCATTTTCCTTCTCAAGAGGTTGTGACTTTTCTAAGGATGGCTGTTGCTCAGGCTCCTCAGCATTTGTCACCAGCTGAGGAAAAGGTGTGAAGCCCGATACACACCGGAGCAGACAGCTCTCTAGATCCTGTGAGATTTGGTCTCCATTTCAGCCTCATCTTTGATGTGTATGAAACACAAAATCAAACACAGGGTTTTTTTGCTTTTTGGTTTTTTTTTTTCCCCCGAGACAGGGTTTCTCTGTGCAGCCCTGGCTGTCCTGGAACTCACTCTGTAGACCAGGCTGGCCTCGAACTCGGAAATCCGCCTGCCTCTGCCTCCCAAGTGCTGGGATTAAAGGCGTGTGCCACCACTGCCCGGCTTCAAACACAGTTTTAAGTAGGGGTGGGACACAAACCTCTAACCCACCAGGAGGATTTAAGTTCCAAGCCAGCCTGGAACACATAGGAAGAAACCACCCAAAAGCAAACCAAACCCAACAGTGTGGCTGAGCTGAGCACCTTCTAAGCCACACTGAGTGTTCAGAGTGCACTCCCCTGCTTTCTGCAGATCTAGGGAACAAGGACCCAGGTAGACTTACCTTCTCTTTCTGGACATTTTTATCCCTTTAATGACTGGGAACAGACAGATTGGTTTTACCTTTTTTGGTGAAGAATTCCTTGGAGTATTTTCCTGCCACAATGAGCTTGCGAGGCACCTTCCCCAGCAGTTCTATGATCAGGGCAATGTGGTCTGCCCGTGCACGTTTATTTCAGAGGAAAGAACAGAGTGGGGATAACAAAGTGGCTTTAGACATAGCAGCAGAGTGGCACACACACACCATTCTGTAAGGCACTGCACACTTGCTTTCTGACCTACAGCAGAAGAAAGACTGTCCATCTAATGCAGGCTCCATTCCAGATACCTCAGCACTGCTCCAGGCAGAGATCTCTCCAGAGTGAGATTGAGAGCCAACCTTGGTGCGAGCTCTGCTTCCTGACCCAATTGTGTCCCTGAGCTTGTCTACCTCTGAGAGTGAGCCAGGAAGTCCTGTGACCATTTCCAACTGTGGTCAAAGGGCCTTGGAACCCTGCCTATCTATCAGCTCTGCAGCCTGTGCCAGGTGAGCAGAGACAAGGGTGAGACAACGGTGTCAAGGTGAAGCAGTAAACGAGGCTTCCCATGAACAGCTTCAAGGGTTAGCTGGTCAAAGGGGGAACAAGTAAAACCACAGTGTTCAGGGAGCCCAAGGAGCACAATCGCGTTGCCTGACTGCAAGCTTCCCCAGCGTGGAAGCTTGGCCACACCACAGCTTCGCTTGAGGCCGTAAACCAGGATGCAGTGTGTGCTTCAGGCAGAGGAAGCACTAGGTAAGCATGGGCAGACCTCCACAACTGCTAAGCAAATGACACACACTTTAGCTGGCCCAGCAGCACCGCAGGGGCTGAGGCTGAGCTAACTGCGTGCCTGGCTGAGAGGATGGAAGACATAAAGAGCACGTGTCTCTCCCTACTCGGCACCTTCACATGGACTTTCATTCTCAGGCTGGTAGCAGAAGGTCCTCCTCCATGGAACTGTGTGTGCTGAAGCTCACGCGTCCCAGAGTTTAAGCAGCGCTGGGGTGTGCTCAGGGCTCACGCACGCCAGTCAAGCACTTCAGCAACTAAGACGCCAATCTTTACTAGCTTTTCTTAAATGTCTTGTCCCTGACCCCTAATATAGACTATTTACTTAGAAGCTTTTTGAGAAAGGGTCTCAGTGTGTAACCGAGGTTGCCCGTGACCCTGTGACCTTCCTGCCTCTGCTTCCTTAGTACTAGGTGCCACCACTGTGCCACCTAGCTTCCCGCAGCTGCAGCCTGTTTTGGGGTCTCACACACACCTAACAGTACTAAAGGCCTTTAGTGCCAACAAATGACGCCAGCTACAGTGAAAAGCAAAACAGCTATACACAAACAGCTGGCAAAGAGGACTCACCTTCGTCCCGTGTGTAATCCTCCCCTGAATGAGGCTCGAACAAATAGTCCCCAGTGGCTAGTTCAAAGGCCTAAGGAAGGAGAGAGCGTGTGAAAGAAAGCTGTTGTAAAGCCTCTGCTCCATTCCAACCCTAGACACCACCTCAAAGACATCTGAGACTGCTCCTCAATGACGGCTATCCACCAATATAACGGGGAAAGGAGACAGCATCGTCAGTCAGCACTGACGCTGGGATACCCCACTGGGTCAGGGCAACCCAAGGAAAAGGAGAACACATAAAGGGCAGCGGCTGCGTCCTCCGGTACAGTCCGCATTTCAGCACGACGCTCCCTACGACAAATGTTAGCTGCACTTTTCTTCTCAGTTCTGTGTGTGACTGTGGTAACAACTTTCAAGAATTGGTTTTCGTTCCCACCATGTGTGTCTCGGGGTTTCAGTCAGGCTGTCCAGTGCCTTTATCTAGAGCTAGCTCATGGCCTACAATTATGACCGCTCTAGCCACCAAGAAACAGTATCTGAAACGAGCAGATTTCACCATGATACTCAGTAGCTCGATGACAATGCCTCTTCCAGCCCTCAGTTTTCCCATGGCCAGCAAAGGGCACAGCGGGTGTCACGGTCTGTACACAAACCACGTGACACAAGCAGCCCCATCCTGTGTTCCAGATTACACTGAGATTTTCCTGACCACGTAGCCTTGGGTTGGTCTTGGATTCTTGGCAATCCTCCTGCCTCACTAGCATAACAAGTCTTCCACGCTCCCCTCTAAGGCTTAATTCTCTTCCCTACTGCTGGAAACTTAGAGCGTGTAGGACTAATGAACCAGTAATGAAAGTGTAAGTGTGTGTGAACCTGACAGACAGGGGACCTTCCCTGGGGGTGACACAGTCCAGCAAGTGTGACACCCTCCATCAGACTGTCTTCTCTATATCTGGCCCTGATTTTGTACCTTTGGTAACAAAATACCAAGCTAGTGCTTGTAGCCAGTTGAGCAGGAGTTGACTTGGAAAAGCCAGTACTTGAGGCCACTGTGCAAAGCAAGGCACTTATGGAGGGACTGTGTTCTCAAGGCCACTGTGTAAAGCATGGGCACTTGTGAAGCGACCGTGTCCTCAGCCCATCTCAGGGTCTTTTTGAGCATGGAAAGCTTCGAGCTCAGTGCGTAAGCCCACAGACAGCAATGGCCACTGGCTGACCCTGACAAGCAGACTGTTGTAATAAAGGGTGAAACTAAATCAAGAAATAACGTGCCCCAGCGCAAAGCAGTGAGCTGTACATCCATCCACAGGTACCTGGCCTTCACACCCACTGACCAAGACATCTGAGGAGCAGCTCCATTGCAGGGGACAGCAGCCTGTCCAGTGGCATCCCCAGTTTGCAAACAGGACAAGGCCAAGAGCTCAAGGACAACAGTAATCCACACATACAGGGGCATTAATGTCCAGAACAACTGCTTTCAATCCACCCCACCCTGCCCATGGCTTCAATCCACCCTACCCTGCCCATGACACATGACCGGTGAGCAGCTGTGTGCCACTCTGCTGAAGTACTGCATTAGCAAACAGGGAAGGCACTGGGGCTTACCATGCACGCTGTGCTCCAGATGTCAGCAGGGGTGTTGTAGCCAGATCCTATCAGGACTTCCAAAGACCGATACTGCCGTGTCTGGATATCTTCAGTGAAATGCTTGTGCTGAGGGAGTCAGAGTGGAGAACCTTAACACTCATTTATTTTAAAGAGGAAAAACTAAGGCTTGCTTAATGATGGAGACTAACGTGAGTGCTCTGAAAAACTTCCATTTAGCTCACTTCAAAAGCATCATTTAACAATCTGTCTTGCTGCTACTCCAAGTAACAACAGAGCCCTGATTCAGTTTAGCTATACAGACTTGGGAATAACACTAGCCTTATGGAGCAATAGAGAATTACAGAAGGTGGGAAGGCACACGCCTTTAATCCTAGCACTTGGGAGAGGAGAGGCAGGTGGACTTCTGAGTTCTACATGGCTAACCTGGTCTATGTGGTGGGATCCAGGCCAGCCAGAAATACAATGAGACTGTTTCAAAAAGCAAAGCAAAGCAACCCAAACCAAGCAAGCAAACAAAAAATATAAAAAAAAGTAGAAAAAGAGCCAGCAAGAGGGCTCAGCAGGTGAGAACCTGCCAGCAAGCCGAGAGAGAGAGAGAGAGAGAGAGAGAGAGAGAGAGAGAACACACGAGCACACTGCCTTCTGCAATTGTTCTCTGACCTACATGCATGTTGTGGCATACTGGTGCACACATGCATGCTCCCATACAATAAACCAATAAACGTTCAAAAATAAACAAGGTCAAATGACACTCCAATGTGTAAAATAGAGCACAAAAAGCAAGATCTGTAGCCCTGCTAAGACAGGCAGCAGTCAGGCAGGAAGGCGGCGTGGCTCAGGCTCTGAGGCTTGGCGCAGAGGCCAGCAGGGCAGAAGTATTCCAGGGGGAAGAACATCAGCAGAGCAAGCAAACACTGCAGATGAAGACAAACACAGCTCATGGCTACTTGTAAAACAGGAGAGGAGGAGCTGGGCCTTCAGGAATGGTCACTGGAAGCACACACACACAACTTGGAAACACAAAGGCCAGGGCTGGTGAGATGGCTCGGTAGGCAGACATGCCTGACAATCCGAGTTTCATCCCTGGAACCCACAGCCCGGAGAGGACCAACTTCAGCAGGTTGTCTTTTGACCACCCATGCACTACATCAAGGCATCTCTCCAATCCCCAGAGTTTCTCCTGCTGTTGATTTCTAGTCTTTATTTCACTGTAACATATGCATAAAAGTATTTCAATTCACCTATATCGTTAAGACTTGCTTTGTGTCCTAGTATATGGTTTTATATTTTAGGTACTAGTCCCATGGGCTACTAAGAAAATTCATTGTCTTAGTATACCTTCTGCTTTAGGGACTAATACCATAGACTAAGAACATACCTTCTACAGGGTTTAGATGGCCCAACCTGCAGATGCCTGTCCACAGGTCAGAGTGACACACTCAAGTTTCCCACTACTGCTGTGCTGCTGTCCTGATAGGCTGTTCCCTTGGCCAGTGTGAAGGGACTTTCCTTTCTACTGACCAGCTTCAAAGTCTATTTTGCCATATGGCAAAACTGGGACACCTACATTCTTTGAGAGTGCCTTCTGCCTGGACACCTCCCACATTGCCTCACCTAAGGTCACACCTGTCTTTACTGCTGGGCAATCTTGAGGAACAAAGTCACTACTGTTTGGTCTAACCTCTTCATCTCTTTTATTTTCTAAGAAATTCATGGTCTGCCGCGGTAGCACACACCGTTAACCCCAGCACTGCAGAGGCAGAAGCAGGCGGATCTCTACGAGTTCCAATCCGGACTGGTGTATACTGTGACTTCCTGGCCAGCCAAGGTTACAAAATGGAACTGTCTCAAAAAATAATTCACATTTTAAAAATTATCTACTTAAGGACAATGTTCAGTGGTTTAGAGAACTTTGTACTCTTGTTGGGTTTGGTCCCCAGCACCGATATGGTGACTCACAATCCCCTGTAAGTCTAGTTCCAGGGGATCTGATGCCCTGCTCTGGTCTCCTCAGGCACTAGGTACAGACATACACGTAGACATAGACCAAAATTATATGCACATGTGTATCTGTGAGTGCATGTGGCATGTGCCCAGGAGGTTGAGGAATGTTGATACCCAGGAAGTGGAGCTACAGGCAGTTGTGATTTATCCGGTGTGGGTGCTGGGAATCAAATTCTGGTCTCTGTAATTGCTCTTCACTGTTGGGCCATCTCTCTGTGATCTGATCTATGTCTTTGAACTTTAGCATTGAGACCATTAATATTCAGATTAATATTTAATTCTTAATTAAAATGCGTGTGCTTTGTTACTTTGCGCTCTATAAAGTTTGGTAATGTTCCATCCCCTCCTTAGGCTCAGCAGTTCTGGCCCTGCCTTTGTCAGAGCTCTGTTTCAATTCTGGTGCCTTTGGATACTTTGTGCTACCTACTTATTATGACACAGTGCAGCAAGGATCTTTTCTGCTTCAACAATGCTTTCTCTGCCTCTGGAATGACATTCTTCTCCTGAGGCCATGGCTGGATGTGGTCTTGTCACTGCCCCAGGCATCTCTGAGGCACTGCTGCTTGCCAACTGACTACCCTGGCAATTCCTCTAGCGTTTCTAGGTCTTGGCCTTGTCTTGATTCACCCTATTGGTACGGCTTTCCAGAGAGCTTTTGACTAACTTACTGTGATCTTCAATGCCATCTTTCTTTACTTATTTTGGGTTTTAAGATAGGGTTTTCTCTGTATAGCCCTGACTGTCCTGGAACTCACTCCGGCTGGCCTCAAACTCAGAAATCCACCTGCCTCTGCCTCCTGAGTGCTGGGATTAAAGGCGTGTGCCACCACTGCCCTGCTGTGCTGGGACTTTTGCTTGTGAGGCTAGATTGTTTATTGATAAATCACTCTTACTCTTTCAGAGGGTGTGTCTACAATGCCCAAGCAGGACCAGGCTGCTCTAGGGCTGAGGAATCGTTTTCTCCTATGACACTAGTCTGATTCCCTGGAATTATAGTAATGCCTGCAAGCACTCACTGCCAAAGGGTAGGTGGGCAGGAGACACGAGACACATCCACTTAATGTATTCCTGGTACACAAGTAAGAACCCAGCACAGTAACCCACACTGTCTCTAAACCATACACAGGTGTAAACTGATACATAAACTGATACAAGCAAGCGAATAAACCCCAAAAACAACAACAAGAGTCAAGGTGTTTGGAAATCATACAAACTCCCACTACTGAATGCCAGATGTTGGCAAGTTGAAGAAATGACTGGAAGAATGAGAAGCCACCAGGGTGCAGCAGCCAGGTGGGATAGTGATGTCAACATCGAAGGGGTCAAGGCGGGCACACCAGTATGTCTGCTGAATGGGAAAGGGTGAAGACCCCATTCACAGACATCTCAGCAGACATATGGGAAAGGAGGTACCTGGGCTAGGGAATGGCTACATTAGGCCTGAGTGGGATCCCAGCTCCTACACAGAGAGACAGGCAGGGAAGGCACACAGGAGGCTCTCTGGAGATCACAGGCGGGTCAAGCTGAAAAGGGGCAAGCCCAGGTTCAGTAAGAGACCCTGAGTTAAAGGAGAGCTGCCCAGAAAAGCATAGGAAAAATTCCTGGTCAGGTATGAGAGGCCAACTACACACAGAGAACTCAATGCCAGCCTGGTCTGGTCTACTGTAAGATCTTCTCTTAAAATTCCTAAAATACAGCTGGGTGGTGGGAGTGCACGCCTTTAATTCTAGCACTTGGGAGGCAGAGGCAGGCGGATTTCTGAGTTCGAGTCCAGCCTGGTCTACAGAGTGAGTTCCAGGACAGCCAGGGCTACACAGAGAAACCCTGTCTCAAAAAATAAAGACAAACTAAAGAATCCTAAAATATTTGTGCCAGGAGGTGCTTGAACACACCTTTCATCTTGGGAGGCAGGCGATCTAAGGTTTGAAACCTGCCTGGTACAAAAAAATACAAAACAACAACAACAACAACAACAAAAAAAACCAACCCAAAAAATCACAACTCAAAACAAAAAACCATTTGTGTAACTAGATATAAGATACCAAAGAAACTAGTAATAAAAAAATTCTAATTACATGTATTTTGAAGGTAAGTAACATAATACTTCATCAAAGGCTTTTGAAATAACATTAAAAAGCATGAAGCTTTTGATGCAGCAGCTCCTCATGTGATCTGGCTTGCTTCAGGGCAGCTGCACAAAGGACACCATATACCGTCACTTGGACACATGTGTCCCATCACTGCATGGCCAACTCAATCACCTATAAATTACCAGTAAAAAAAAAACCTGCTGAATTTAAAAGGAGAGGCCTTTAAAGTCAACGTCCACGCTGAGGCTGGGTGCTATGGGCATCAGGTGAGTATGGGCAAACAAGCAGACCAACTAAGGCCAAGGGGCAGGGAAGGGAGTGGGGGGGGGGTGATTTTTTTTCCCACATTACACAGTACTTTCATAAATACATCAAACTCTCCAAAGCGTCACCGAGTCAGTCAACCGGCCCTCCCTGTCACCGCAGAGCACAGCTGTGACTTACCACCCAGCAGGCATTCCCAAGGTCAGCAATCTTCACTTTGAGCTTTTCTGCATTTTTTGGCTCAAGGGGGTTAATAAGAAAATTTCCAGCAGAGAATTTTCCTACAGACAACAGCCATTATCAGTAAGAGTTTAAATGAACACAGGACACCCTAAGGGCAACCCAGGTCTCCAGTGTAAGCCACCACCCCAGGGCAACCTCAAATGAAGCTTTCTCAGGCTCAAGTTTCTCGAGTACATTGTCCCTGCTGGGATGCTGGCTGAAGTGCATTTAAAGTTATCTACAGATTTACATACTGGAAGTAACATAGACCAACTGCTACCAGGAGATGGAGCTCGGGGGCAGATAGAGTAGAGTCTGTCCACCCTATCCCCACCCATCACTGTAAATAAAAACACCTGTCTTCCCACCAAAAAAGCAAACCAGACACCAGCTGTAAAAATGCAGTTTTACAGAACCCTTGGCAGTCATTAGCATGATGTGCAGGGAAGAGCCGGGGAGGCCTCTCTGGTACCTTTGCTGTCCAGTGCTCCACTGTGCTCCTGCTCATCCCCAGAAGGTGTATCTGCCCGAATGCTCTCTTGAAGGTGGGTGATATCCTGTTGTGTGAGTGACTGCTCTACACAGGACTGGCACACCATGGTCTCAGGCCCCTCAGAGGCCACAGGTGTGCAAGAGTCTGTTTCTTGAGATGGACTGCTGTCTCCATTTGAAGAGTTTAGCAAGCTAGGTTCCTGCTTCAAAGAGTGGACATCACAGTCATTAGCATTATGCAGATCCTCCTTAAGCCTCTGTGTCTCATCATTACTGTTCTCAGTGTCGACTCCAGTCACTCCATTGCAATTAATTTCTGGTGCACCGCCCTCTCCACCATGCTCCGTGAGTGTCTGGTCCTGGCCAATGGAACTTGGCTCTTCTAAGGGACAAACAGAAGGATGCGTGTGTGCATGTGCTAGTGAACAACAGGACAATTCTCACAAGAGCAAAACATTCTCTAGAGCTCACACTGAGTGGCATGAAACCAAGGCTAACAGAACAGCCCTCTAACACCTCCTGATGGAAGGACAGAGACCTCATCTTTACCCAACGGCTACAGAGTCTATCTCCACTTGTGAGAAGAAAAGCAACAAGTTACCCTGCAGTGTCTACCACCTGCCTCCATCAGACCAATTCAAACTCTTACAGGGCACCCCGGAGAGGAGCCGCATACATGAAAGCAAACATTACAGACAGATAACGCAGTGCTCGAGTGTGCCGCCAAGTCACTGCTGCGATGCTTTTGTACCAAGTTTCTCTTGGGTCATTTTATTAGGTGGGTTCTCTGTCAAGGGTCTTTCAACAGGACTCTCTGATTCTTCTTGCTTGTTAGGTCTGTTTTGCCCAGGGCCCGACTCTTTCTCCATTTCCTCAATCTCCTGCATTCTCTTCTCTAGTAATTCTGCCTGGCGCCTCTGCTTCTTCTTCAATTTCTTCTTCTTATTCTTTGACATTTTGTCAGCCTGGGCGGAGATTACAAACAGATAAAGCCTTCAGGTGGCTAATCCATTACCCCTGGTTGGAGACAACTGTTAACTTTAATTATTTCCTAATTAAATTCCACTCTTTCCCTAGTATTTCATTAATGTAAAACCAGCAGATTTTCTATGAAATCGAATAAAAAGGACATTAACAATAAGTCTTCATCTTCTGTGGTCTCTGGGGCCTCAGACACCTCTATTACAGAAGCCACATCAGTACAAACTTGCTGAAGCCACGATGAAATTTATTGGAGAAAAATCACAGAAGCGCAGGAAATAGTCTTTATGTTTGGTTCCCAAGCTCTAAACAAACTATGACCCCCATCTTACACCCATGCCCAGCACCCGAGAGCAGAAGTGAACACAGAAGCACTGTGTGCTCATACTTACTGGCTTAGGCTGTGGAGCAGTGCTGACTGAAAAGAAAGGAGACAAAGCAGGTGAGAGTGCTGTGGGCAGGCAGGAGGCAGTGGCAGAAAGACACTGCCAAACGGAGGGAGGGGCGTCCCCACACAGCCTACATTCTCTAAGTGACACCCAGGAAGCTGCGTTGTTTTTAAAGAAAACAATCAATATACAGAAAGTGGCCAAACTTTATTTAAGTGGTTTTGTGTTTTAAAGGACAGGTTCTCACTATGTGGACCTGGTTGGCCTCAAAACTCAGAATCACTTGCCTCTGCTGAAATTAAAGACATGTGCCACCCTGCCCAGCTGAGCCGAAGTTTTAAAGACTGTGAAATGTTCTCTCCAGCAGCACCATCTGTCAGAGCCAGGTTTCCATGGGTCTCACAGCTGATGCTAAGATGCCAGCACTCTGGCTTCACAAGGACCCTGGGTTCCCACCTCTCCATGCTTCCCTTTGGCACCATAAAGTACAGTTACTGTGTGGCTTTGTGCACACTGCGTGTATGTCGAGGGCCGAGAACACCTCCGTGGAGTCTCTTCTCAACTTCCAACTTCCTATGGGTTCCAGGGATCAAACTCTGCTCACCACTTCTGCACGGCAAATGCCTTGACCTGCTGGCTCACTGTCAGCTTTACGGGGTAAGGTAGGTGACATCAAGAGCTAAACAGTTACCACATGGCATGTTATGGGTAACAGTTTAGCTTGCGTGTTTCATCTTCCCTTCAAAAGCACTTGGAATTGTGGGGTTTTCGTTTGTTTGTTTTTTTGAGACAGGGTTTCTCTGTATAGCCCTGGCTGTCCTGGAACTCCCTCTGTAGACCAGGCTGGCCTCGAACTCAGAAATCCTCCTGCCTCTGCCTCCCGAGTGCTGGGACTAAAGGCGTGCATGCGCCCCCACTGCCCTGCCAGCCATAACTGTGTTTTAAAGCATGCTATAAACCCACCCTCTTCTCCTCTTGCAAAACTGAACCCCAGTCAACAACTTTTCCTCTTTGTTCTTCCTTTCAATAAAGTCAATAAAGTCTTCCAATACAACTAAAACTACAACAGCTAAGGTCTGCGCTGCCGCTGGAAGGAAGCAGCACACGCAGCAGTCGGAACCAGGGACCACAGCGCAGTGACACTTGCTCCGCCCGACTGCATCAAGGGGAAGCCCAGCTCCCACAGTTCTTGTCTCACTGGGGCAAGGTCTCCTCGATAAAGGCAATCCAGCAGCCCTCCCTGGCAGTGTCAGTGAGTGAGCATATGTGAGCACCAAGAGGCAATACACAGACAGCCACCCACACAGGGAGCACCCAGTGTCACACACAGTTACAGTCTAGGCACTGGGGAGCCTAAGGCAGAAAGATCAGGAGTTCAAATTCAGCCTGGCCTACTGTATAAGAAAACTCATCCTAAAAATTAAAATGAGGGTCAGAAACCTGGTTTAGCAGGTAAAGACAGTTGCTGTCTAAGTAAGTACCTGGGTCTGATCCCCAGGACCCACATGGCAGACAGAACTCCCAAAGGTTGTCCTGACATCCACATGTACAAGCCCGCACACATACCCTACATAGAAATTCAGTAAAAGTTCGAAAGCCCATCAAATAAAAACACTTTAAAGCAATAATGAAGTCAGCTATCTTTACTATATTGAATACGTTATCTAAAAAATAACAACTACTCATTTTCTTCCCATTTGGAAGGAATACCGGTCTCTTTAATGTTGCTACTATCTCTAAAATATCTTATCAGTGAGTAGTGCGTACTATTCTGCTGTCTTGTGACCAAACGAAAACAGAAATTCCTCCTGAGGGTCTGACTCAAGTGAAGCACCCCATGTACCTGCAGACCCCGATGGTGGGGGAGCTCCGGACCGCTGCCACTCTGTGGCCTCTGCAGCCAGCCTCCGAATGTACTGCTCATTCACGGACAACAAGATGTTTTCTGGTTTGATGTCAGTGTGGATGATCCGGCACTTGGTGTGTAAATAATCCAGACCCTGTAGCACCTAAATGGAAGTAAAGCAGGAGCCTCGTTAATACAAGATCCAAGTTTGCTAGAAAAGGAAGAAATCACAATGCACATTTTAGAGGGAGGGGGAGGGAGAAAGGGGGGGAGGGTTCAGAAGTTAAAAGCATTTGCTCTTCTTCCAGAAGATGCAGGCTCAATTCCCAGCACCCACACGACAGCTCACAACCACCTTTGACTCCAGCTTAAGGGAATGCTCATCTGGCCTCTTGCCTATATGTGATGCGGACATGGAGGCAAAGCACCACACACATAAGAAAATAAAACAAAACTCCACAACGCCAAGCTTTTACGTCTCCACACTGACATGCAGACATTTCCAAGAGAGTTACTTCCCAGCCCTAATCCCTAGTCTCTATTTTGTTAGGGCAACACCTGACATTTTTATAGACAGATACCATAAGCCAGGTGTAGTGGTGAAACCCTTTAATCCCAGCACCTAGGAAGCAGAAGCAAACCTGAGTTCTGGGGCAGCATGGTCTATATAACATAGTCAGACACTTCTCACAGAGACAGCAATGGGGGGTGGGGCAGGGTAACCCACACAGCAGTGACCAACATACATACTTGCTGAATAATTTTTTTGACACAAGGCAGCGGAAGCCCCTGATAGTTGGACTTGATGATCCACTTGAGGAGATGATGCCCCAAAACTTCAAACACCATGCAGATATCTAGGAGTTCATTAAGGAAGAAAAACAGAGGCACAAAAAAGCAGGTAAAGGTAGACACCAGCGTCGAGGCCTCTGCAGTCACACAACAACTTTAAAAAGCTGTCAATAACGACACCATAGACGACGCACAGCAGAAAATGGTGAAGAGGGCCTGTTCAGGACTAATTCATTATCTGCATTAATATATACACACTATATGCACACGCATACACTCAGATGGTGAAAGGACCAGTCTGGCTGTACGAAGTCACAGAACCAGGTTCAAGGGTTGATGAGACCCAGGTTCCTCTCAGAATAACTGGGGTAACATGCCCACTCGCACAGGCTCAACATGAAGAACAAAGACAAGACACAAAACTGAATGGGGAAGGTGGCAACAAGTTTTTCTTTGTAGTGGAGTAGAACACATGTAGGGTTTGTGAAGAAAGTGCCTCAGTGCTGGGCTAGTCCTCCCTGAAGATTTAAAAACAGAACTCTGACTCACTTCATAAAGACTGCAGCTGTCAGCAAGGCAGTGGTGGCGCACGCCTTTAATCCCAGCACTTGGGAGGCAGAGGCAGGCGGATTTCTGAGTTCGAGGCCAGCCTGGTCTACAGAGTGAGTTCCAGGACAGCCAGGGCTACACAGAGAAACCCTGTCTCGGAAGAGAAAGAGGAGAGAGAGAGGGAGGGAGAGAGAGAGAGAGAGAAATAAAGTTAAATGAAGACAAAAAACTGTGGGCTGGAGAGATGGCTCAGCGGTTAGAGCACTGACCGGTCTTCCAAAGGTCCTGAGTTCAATTCCCAGCACCCACATGGTGGCTCACAACCATCTGTAATGGGATCTGACACCCTCTTCTGGTGTGTCTGAAGACAGCTACAGTGTGCTCACGCATAAATAAGAACGAAAGAAATGTGGGCTTTAAGAAAACGATGGCGCTGATGGCAAGTGGTGTTAGCAGGGTATCTCCAGGGTGAGTGTAGGGCGCCAGTTCCTATTAACAGGTTATCTCCAGGGTGAGTGTAGGGCGCCAGTTCCTAAGATGCAGGCCAGGCGGGAGGGAGGCTGGACTAGAGCCGGGGCTACAATCAAACTAAAAGCCAGGGCCAGGCCATCCCAGGTTTGTGAGGAGCTGAGCACAGGACTGTGTAAGCAGAGACGATATCAGCCGAGTTCAGTGTGAGAGGAGATGCAGCCCTGGGAGGTTTAGAGGACTAGATCCAGCGTAAGGAAGAGGAAGGGGGTCAGACCAAAGTCAGACCCAACTGCACTTCCAGGGTAAGTAAGGGACAGTGGATTTGTGTCCAAGTCTCAGGTTCTTACTGTCGCGTCAGTGAGCACTTTTCAAGAAATAGAAGGTGGATTACTAGGGCTGTAAGAAGGCAAAGAATAAAGAAGAGTTAAGGAAGGGGCTGTCATGAGAAGCCTCAAATCCACACCAGGAATGCCAGCTGTTCCCCAGGCGATCTGCCTGCACTGGCCAGAAAGCCCAGCCTTGAAGCGCTGCAGGAACTCCAAGCGGTGGGGCTGCTTGAGGGCTCAGGTCTCTGCAAGGGCAGAGGAAGCATTGCTCAAGTCATCCTCCTGAGAAACAGGCAGAGAGAAATAAAAAAGCTCCACCTGCATGGAGCTACCCACAGTTCCTATGTAGCTGACTGGTTGTTTGAGATTGGCCCCACAGGCTCAGGCAGGGAAGGAGTAGGTGTGGCCTTATTAGAGGGTGAGTCACTAGGGAGGGCTCAGAGGCTTCAAAAGCTCACACCAGGCCTGGCGTCTCTCTCTGCCTGCTGCGCGAGAACCAGGATGTAAAGGGCTTAGCTCCTCTCCAGCACCATGCTCCCCATTATGACAGTGGACTAAGTCTCTGACACCTTGGCTAGCATGTTGGCTAGGGTAGGTAACAGATAGAACCCACAGTCATCTGATGCAGGAGGTACCCTGGAAAGCCTGTAATGGTTTGCAACACCAAACACACCCCTCAGGGGGAGCTGAGATTTCATCACACACAAATACTGGCTGGTGCTGGCCAATTAACAAAAGAGGGTGACACTGAAGTGCCTATAGCTGAAGAATGACTTTAGGTAGCCAGTCATGGTTAACCTTTATGTGAGAATAACTATCTACTCATTGTTTGTCTCCACGTGCAGGTGTGTTTCGCTTTCCTTTACCAACCTCTGGTGTGTTGAGACAGAGCCTGACTGGTTTAGATTGTCATGGGTTCTTCTGGAACCACTTCTGTGTTCCAGAAGACAGCAGTGCACTCAATTACACTTCACTGGTGGTACTGTAAGAATATCCTGAAACAAACAAAACAAATAAAAAAAAGGCGGGGCCGTGGTGGCGCACGCCTTTAATCCCAGCACTGGATGTGTAGCCCAGGCTGTCCTGGAACTCACTCTGTAGACCACGCTGGCCTTGAACTCAAAATTTCGCCTGCCTCTGCCTCTGAGTGCTGGGATTAAAGGCGTGCGCCACCACGGCCCGGCACAAACTACCTTTTCTAATCAGGTTAAATCTAGACGATGTGAAGCTGTACTCTTACTGTTAGTTCTTTGGAACTAAACAATGGTAATAGCAGGAAAAATCCTAAAAGGTTGAAAGTTTTAATTATGCCAAGGGAATTTGAATCGTGAATTAGAAGCCCTGCTTTGGGTGATCCAGATGGTTCAGTGGCTTAGGGTGGCAGAAACCCTCGCCACCAAGCCTGAGTTCAACCCCCAGTTCCCATATAGTGAGACATCTTTGACCTCTCTAAGTATGAATAGAATTTAAATTCCATGACATTTATGAGTAGAATTTAAAGTCATGAGGTTGAGCCTGTGGGCAGAATGATTGCAGTAAGTGCTATCTGCTAATTTAAGAGATGGGTATAATCATGAGGGGGCAGACCTGAGAGGGCTGGGGGGATGGCTCAATAGTTAAGCGCACAGGTTGTTTTTCTAGGACGTGGATTGGCTCCTAGGTCCTACAAGGCAGCTCACAGCCTTTTGTAAGGCTAGTTTCAAGGTATCCAACACCCTCTTCTGGTCTTCACAGGCACCACACTGTGTACACGTACAATCAGACAAAACACTCATACAAATTAAATGGAGGCAGAGACACACAGGTACGAAGGGCCTGCCAATCAATACCCAGAACGGCACTCCTTCCCTAGCGGATGCTGAGCGGGCAGTTTCAGATTCCCATCCCAGCACATGACTGCCATTGTAAGCACAGCTGGCCATGCTCACGGCACATGTATGATGTGTGTACCTGCCCCAAAAGAAAATCAAAGTCTCTTCCAACTCTAAAACCTAAATTTAGATTTGTTTTTAAGTTCTTTTCATAATAGGATGTAAACAATTACTTCACTTAAATTTGTTTTAAGTACTGATCTTACTTCATGTGCATGTTGTATTCCCTAAATGTGGCATGTGTTCACATGTGTGCCGAACCAGGATATCAGACGCCCTGGCGCTGCAGTTACAGACGGTTGTTATCCACCACGGGGATGCTGGGAACTGAACCTAGAACTTCTGAAGAGCAGTGAGGAGTTCTTAGCCTCTGACCCTTCTCTATCCCCATGTCAGTCCTAAATGTAACAGATATATAACATTCATTCTCTTTACGACTAGGGCCTGATAAATAATATATGAAAAGTGCCCTAAAAATTTTAGAGCCATTATTTTTCATGGGGAAAAAAAAAAAAAATGACCCCAACCCTTGGGAGAAAGAAGCAAGAGGAGACTAGCCTGGACTATATATATAGTAAATTCAAAGTCAGCCTGAGCTACATGGTTAAGTCCTTGTCTTTTGTTATTAAAAACAAACAACAAAAACAAAAAACAATTATTTCCCTTAAAATTTCTGTGCTCATCAATAAAAACTGTAAGACCTTCATTTAGTTACCACAAATCTACTTACTATTTTTAGATTTTCATATTCTCAAAGGGGGCCTGACTGAAGTGATACTCTGTAGGGGACACAGCACAAACAGAGCCACCCACACCTGTGTGTCAAGGCACGTAATAAAGAACATCGTTATTACTGTTTCCCTCAACAGAGCCACAAGCAGCATCCTTCTCTGGTAATGCATTATTTTCTGATTAACTGAAAATAAGTTCTTAGGCTGGTAAGATGGCCTGGTGGTCTAAGAACTTGCTGATCAAGCATGGATATCTGAGCTCCACCTCCACAGCCCAGGCTGCACGAACACACACACCAAAGAAAACAGGGCTGAAGAGACAGCTGAGCAACTGAGAGCACTCAGAGAAGCTCGGTCCAATGCCCAGCCCCCATGTGGGGTCTCTCAACTGTCTAGAACTCCATGTCCACGTTCCCTGAAGCCTTTTCTGATCTCTGCGGGCACTGCATCCCTGGTGCGCACACACGTACACGGAGGCAACACTCTTATGCGCAGCTTAAAGGATACGCGTTCCGTTAACGCCTGATATTTTAAAGTCATCCAGCAGCTGAACAACCATTTCCCCATTCGGATCGTTCGGGTCTGAATTACGAACCTGTGTTGGGAAGACGCCATGGTTAGCACAAGTGAAGCGATCCGGTGGGTCGGCAGTCAACAGGGAGGAGGAGCCGGCTAGCTGTCTGAGCCTCTTCCCCACACTGCTGTCACCACAATTAACCATAAAAAGGAAAAGGCAGGCTATGGGTAAGACAAACTTGTGCTTCACGGTATAAACAATCAATAATTACAATATTTGTTCTAGGCCTGCAGTTCTCAACCTATGGGTTTCAGGCCTTCGGCAAGCCTGTGTCTCCAAACATAATACAGCAGCAAAATTGGTCATGAAGTAGAAACAAACATAACTGCATGGTTGGGAAGGGTCAGTACAGCATAAGGAACTGTGTCCAAGCATCGCAGCATCAGGAAGGCTGAGAACCACTGCTCCACGCTGTGCCTCTTTAGACAGTCTCAACTATGTAGCCCTGACTGGCCTTAGAGTTTGCTACATAAACCAGAGACCCACATCTCTTCCTCCCAAGTTCTGGGACTAAAGGCACGCACCACCACACCAGGAAGGCTACATTTTTACAAAATAAAGTAGGTATCACAAACTTACATAACCATACCAGAGTATGAAAGACATTCATGGTATTGTATATGGCACATAAAACATGCTCAATAAAGTTCTGCTTACTTGAAATGATGGTGTATGCAGAGTGTAAGATAGATCTAACCACTATATACATATATATATGCGTGTGTGTGTGTGTGTGTGTGTGTGTGTGTGTATATATCAATCCCTCCAAGATGAAGGAAGCATACAAACACCTTTCTCTTCCTCTGTGGCTCTAAGGTGCCTCTAAGCCCGCAGAAACCTTACTCTATGTGATGCTGAGATCCAACACATGGCCAGGGCATCACATCCAGGATGACCTCACTCACCGATTTCAGCAGCCGGATTTCATCTAGTGCTGTTTCTGTGTAATGTTCGGCACTTTTAACTACTTTCATTGCTACAAACTTCTTTCCCCTAAAAAAGACAGTTCAGGTTAAATTACCCAACCTTCATAGACTTAGTACGGAGTGGAGACATTCTCTGCTACGCTGTGGCCAAATGGAGCTCACAGAACCTGGCCAGCCAGGTCAAGTCAGAAGGTCTTCTCTGAATTAAATGTCTACCTTCTGACAATAGATAGAACTTTATATATACCACATGCTTAAGAAAATGGTATAGTAAAATATATTGGCATTGGTCGGTCTAATTTCCTGGAAATGTAACACTATTCTAGTGTGAAGATAATCAAGTTTCTATTATATACCACTAATTAAATACTTATGCAGCCTTGAGCTTCACCAGTCCCTGGCCTCTGGGGCAGGGGCAGGGGTGTAACTGACAGGAAGGCGGAGGGATGCTGTCAGTAGTGCAGCACTGGATAGCCAACCAGGCTTCTGTTAGGAATTCATGTCATAATGAAACCCATTATATGCAATTAGCATGTAATTTAAAGTCTTTTTTTTTAAAAAAAAAGAAAGAAAGAAAGAAAATTTAAAAAGGTAATCAGCCTAGACACAGACCTAATCACCTTTTGAAGGTTATACCAAGCATCAAGGTTCATCCATTTCTTCCCAGGCCAAGTAAACTTACTGAATATCCCACGATAACCACACTGTGGAAAAGTGTCCCCAGCCCAATTTTCGAATCACATGGTATCTCCCATTAAATAGATCTCCAATTTTCACAAGATGATAACCTCCTGAAAGAAATAGGGGAAGAGACAGCTAATGATGCAGTCAGAGGAACCAAGAGAAGCAGTCCCCGGATCACCCTGCATCCTGTCTGTCAGCACGGATGTACCATGTACTAAACATCCTCTTGTAAGGTCAGTTCAATGGGAGCTCAGAGTGAGGGATGACTGGAGTAAGAAGTTACACTGGGCGTGTGATATTCTGTGCCAGTGTGGCCTCAGGCTACCACACTGCTGGCCTCCCAAAACCCAACACATCTACTATCAAAACCAATCTACACTTGTTATCTCAAAAAATCAGAGCGAAATAATGACCAACACGATTACAGAAAGGTCTGCTCTTCTCCGTGTAGGTCAGCACAGTGGGCTCCTGGCCAGCCACACCGTGACATTCATCCCCAACAACCCCAAGAAAGAAAAACAAAAAAGGAAGCAAACAGAGAGTCAGCCTCAGGCACACAGACAATGCACATCAACATTTATCTCTGCCTGTAGGGAAAAGGTCTAAGCTCTCCAAGGCAGCAAGCAAAGCAGGTCCACTGCAATGTCTACCCTCAAGACCCTGGCAAGTCTTACCACAGACAGGAAGACAGCGGGGCTCATGGCCCAGTTATACACATCTTAGTAGCTATCACCAGGACACAAAAAGGATTGCAATGGAAAAACAAAATAAAACAAACGAACACCTCTCCCTGACAGCCAGGCCTGTTACAAGGAGAAACCTGGTCTCAAAAAACAAGAAAACAAAAACAAAACCAAACCTGCATACCAGCTGAGTGTGGCACCACATACCTACTATCCTGGCAGCACACACAGGCTGTGCTTACACAGCTAGCTCTGGTATCTGTTCACCATACCTCTGAAATTTTCATAGGTAAACATACTGTCAACCTTCAAAGAGGAAAAAGGATTTTTTCTTTCCTTCTTTTTAATTAATTTTAGTTAGTTAGTTAGTAGGTTATGGAGGCAGGATCTCTCTCTATAGCACATAGCTCTGGCTGTCCCAAAATTCTGTAGATCAGAATGGCCTCACATGAACTCACATAGATCTGCCTGCCTTTGCCTCCTGAGTGCTAGGACTGAAGGTGTGTGTTACTCAGCCCATCCTGGAAAACACATTTTAACGGGCTGAGTGCAGGATAGTAACTCCAGGCTCTGGTGTGACCCTAGCACTGTCAACAAGCTTAAAATTTAATACAACCCAACTGAGAGCAAACGCCATTTCCTGTGTCTCGATTAAAGAGCTAGCAGACAGCATTGGAACTGCGCTGGTGATCAAAGCCAAGCACTGAATGGGCAAGCACATCCCAACTTCTTACAAGCACACCTTTACAGTAGTCATTGGGGTCTTCCTGCTCATCATCGTCAGACCCCAGAATCTCCTCCTCCTGCTCTGGGATGTCGCTCTCGGAGTGGGGTGCAGAACCTCGGTGCTGAGTTTCAGGCCTAAGAAACAATAACATGTTCATTCCATATGGACAGCCAAAAAGAAAAAAAAAAAGAGGAGCTTAAGAAATGTCATTGTCAGCCGGGCAGTGGTGGCGCACGCCTTTAATCCTAGCATTTGGGAGGCAGAGGCAGGCGGATTTCTGAGTTCGAGGCTAGCCTGGTCTACAGAGTGAGTTCCAGGACAGCCAGGGCTACACAGAGAAACCCTGTCTCGAAAAACCAAAAAAAAAAAAAAGAAATGTCATTGTCAGCCCCCACATCAGTATCAGGGCAGCCTCAGAACACAGTGGTCAGTACACCACTGTGGTAAGAGCTGGGGATACATCAAAGAATCACTATCCAAACATAACTGTTGAGAAAGACGCCACATTTTCTTTAACTTGCAGTTTTAAAAAAAAAAATTTATTTGTAAATATTGTTACACACTCCAGGAACAAGCATGTTCCCTGATTCCATGCTGTCTCAAGCACCCCAGGTTGAGTTTCCTTGAGGTGGGACCGGACGACTTATCCCGGCATTCCAGTGAACGGCTTCTGGAGTCCGCCTCTGATCACAATCTTTCCATGCAGTCAGGCCCTGACACCTCAGGCTGCCTGCCGTACAAGGGTTCAAGTCACAGCCCAGTAGATGCTGCCTGCCGTACAGGGGTTCAAGTCACAGCCCAGTAGATGCTGCCTGCCACAGAGGGGTCCAAGTCACAGCACAGTAGATGTGCTTGCTGGCAGTCTCACTGTGTTGCCTAAGCTGGCTACAAACTTCTGGGATCACCCAATATTTTTAATACTTCCACATTACACCAAAGAACACCACACAATTAAGAAAAGTTCACACTCACATGCCACATACCCGCACAGTGGTAACAAAGGGTTAAACATGGCAAACTCACTCCACTTTCTTATGGAGAATCAACCGGTTCACTTTCAGGCGTGGAGAGGGCAGGCTGGGTAAAAGGCTTGGTAAGGAGGATCTGAACACTTTCCTGGTTCAGCATAATTCCCAACTACATTCTAAATACAGACCCTAATACCCACAAATAAAAATAGTTTCTGTCCGAGAAGCTTCTCCTTGGAACAGACGGAGGCCATTATACTGTAACTGATGGGCCGGCAGAAGTAAGACTGAGTGGTGAGCAGCCCACCAGAGATCCACAACACAACGCTTGCACCTAAGGCTCATGGGCCATGGCAGAAGTAGAGAAATGGAGAAATGCTGTAAAACCGCATCTCCTAAAATGTCAGTTACATCCATGAAGTCTCAACAATACGGCTACCTAAACAAGACCTGACAAAGAAAGACATCATGCTATACGATATATATATATATATATATATATATATATGTAACACTGTACGTGTGCGTGCATGTGTGTGTGTGTAACAACTAAAGAAAAAGGCCATAAATTTGAGATAGTAAGGGCAGAGTGTACATGGGAGGGATTGGAGGAAGAAAACAGAAAGGGGAAAATCATATTTCAATTTCAAAAATAAAAACTCTTAAAAATTTAAGACTAAGACATGTACATGTTTTAATGCTAAGTAAAATTAAAGAAAATGGAAAAAAAAAAGCAAACCCTAAAGCTAATAAATACAGATGAAAAATAAGCCAAACTATATATATCAGTAAAATCAAGAACATATTAATTCAATTAATTTTGGGTACAATTCTCCAACTGTACACTTCCAAGTTGAATATAACCTGAGGACTACAGAATACCAAGGAGACTTGAACTCAGGATCTCCTTATATCTAATGCAGTAAGCTAAAGACAATTTGGATTGAAAACACTATGCACTATAGACAGATACTGTTTATAAAGTGTGGTACACACCCAATAGGTCTGTCTTCCAGGCCTACTGAAAGGGCCTAGAGACAACGGAGCCCTGGTTTAGTAAAGCAGTCCTTTGGAGATCTGGGAGATTACGATCTGGGACAGGAAAAGCATGTGGTGAGCTAGTTAACAAGAGTTGAGGGGCTAAAGAAACAGGACTAAATTTAAGGTTTGAATCATGCAAACAAAAACGCTGTAAAGGATGTGGGCATGCCATGTGCTATGCCCGCTTAGCATACACAAGACTTTGGGCTTATTCTTGTCAAATCTTGCAGTGATGACAATATTATGATCCTGGATGGGTGACACCATTTGGCTCAAGTAGTTAAGGTGCTATGTCATGATCTCTACAACTTAATTTTAAATGGTACAACAAAAAAAGTTACCACATAGTCAGCTTTATTCATGAAGATACAGAACAGGAAACAACCCAAAAGATCATGAAAAGGTGAATCAGGGCAACAAAAGCTACCAATGTCAGGGTCTCGGTTCACTAGGAGACAGCACACACAAAGCACATTACATGTGATCACAGAACCTGCAATCAGTCAATGCCTGAGGGTAAGATCCCAAAGTATAAGGAAACTTCTGAAGCCTTTGTCCTTTGTCATAGGTGTTCATAGATGCACGCACTGACAAAACCAGAAAGTTTTACACTACACACACATACACACACACACACCAAGAGATAGTAGGGAAAATGTCAGCAATTAGTGAATGAGAAATTATAGGCACTCGTAATCAAAGAAATTTAAATACCGAGATGCTGTTTTTCACATATCAGGATGTAAAAATGAGCAGCATTTTATTTTGTGTGCATGCCAGCACCCAAGTGTGACTGGGAACATCCATGGCAGGTATGTAGAGATCAGAAGGCAACTTTCAGGAGTTGGTTCTCTCCTTTAACCATGTGAACTCTGGGGACTAACCTCATGCCAACAGGGATGGCAGCCAGTACCTTCACCTGCTGAGCCATCTTCCCAGCCCCAACCTGTTTTCACAGGAGGCATGCACTGACTCAAGCTACACTTTAAAACGACAATCCTTAATCACAAATATTAGTGTGATGGTTTGTCTATGCTCAGCCCAGGGAGTGGCACTATTAGAAGGTGTGGCCCTGTTGGAGTAGGTGTGGCTCTGTTGAAGTGGGTGTGGCCTTGTTGGAGTAGCTGTGTCCCTGTAGGCATGGGCTTTAAGACCCTCATCCTAGCTGCCTGGAAGTCAGTATTCTGCTAGCAGCCTTCAGATGAAGATGTAGAACTCTCAGCTCCTCCTGCTCCATGCCTGCCAGGATGCTGCCATGTTCCCGCCTTGATGATAATGGACTGACCCTCTGAACCTGTAAGCCAGCCCCCATGAAATGTTGTCCTTATAAGAGTTGCCTTGGTCATGGTGTCTGCTCACAGAGGTAAAAACTCTAAGACAATTAATTAGACGTTACACTGAACTGAGGATCAATCACAGTGGCCACTGCCCAGTGTCTGACGGAGTTTCACGTCACCGTTGAGCAAAGCCATCTCACTGCACTCCACAATATAGCCTGTGCTAGAGTCAGCTTTGCCACATGCCTCCGCCATTCCTCTCATCCGCTCTTCCCTCAGCACTTGCCATCTTACTGTGGCCTCCCCACACCCAGAATCTAGGTCTCAACAGGGAAGAAAGGCCTGGCTTTGCTGGCTGTCATGTCCTACACGACCAGACCAGCACTGTGTACCAGGCACTGTGCTCTCTTCAGCTGTTCCATACCACTTTTATTGAAGCAGGGTCTCATTAGGTAGCCCTGGGGGTCCTGGAACTCACCATGTATACTAGGATATTCTCAAGACTGAGGAGGTCACAGGCCCCTGTGTTCCTGAGTGAGGCCCACGTTCTCTGGTCCAAGTCCATCCCTCTCTGCCCTCAACTAGCTTCCCCATGGCACCTGACTGCGAAGGAGCTTCCTCATCAGCATGGCTCTCAAGAGTAATATTTCTAGAAAGACTCGACTACTAGGTGTGCTAAAGCAGAGCAGCTAGAAAGCAGATGCAGGAGCACTGCCGAAGAGGTTCAGTGCTGCAGGCAAGGCCTTCAGGTCGCAAGACAGTCCTGGTCCTAGTTTATCAGAACTCTATGAAGTTCTCTGTTGACCTGAGGATGTGGCTCAGTTAATAGAATGGTGCTTGATGTGTATAAAGTCCCAGATTCCAGCCCCAACACCACATAAAGCCAGGCATGATGGATGCATGTAACTTTCAGGGACAGCCTGGGGTACAGGACACTATTTCAAAATACAAACATAAAGTTCTCTGTCACAGTCATCTTGACTGTAAAAAATGGAGGCAGAAATACCTGTCTTTCACTGAACCTATGAAAAAACTGACAAATCAAGCTGTAGTTTAAACAGGCTTGACCCCCACAGACTCATGTTTGAGTGCCTGGCCCATCTCATGGGGAGTGGTACTACGAGGAGGTGTGACCTTGTTGGAAGGAAGTGTCACTGTGTGTGGGGGGGAAGGGGGACAGGCTTTGAGATATTCTAGTCCTCAATGTATAGCAGTCTTTGCTGCTGCCTTTGGGTCAAGATGTAGAGCTCCCAGCTCCTGCTCCAGCACCATGTCTGCATGCTTCTCACCTTGGTAATAGACAGAATCTCTGAAACTGTAAGCATGCCCCACTTAAATGTTTGCCTCTGTAAGAGTTGCTTTGGTCACGGTGTCTCTTCACAGCAATAGAACCCTGAGACACAGGCAATGTTCAAACACAAGCTGCAGCAATCAATCTGTGTAGGAAACAGGAAGAGGAATGTGCAAACATTAATCCACTCACTCTTAGTAGTGTGCACAGCTATGCCAGCACTGTTCCAGACACTGGAGCTGCAGCTGGGAACAGAGAAGAGTGTGCCTCCACTGTGTGCACATCTCCCCATGAAAGGAACTAGGGAGCCCTTGTATATATGAAGCCACCATCTCTTGTCTTGAGTTCCACAGGCCCATTAACTGCAGAGAGTCCCCTTAAGGTCCTACTCTTCAGAAAATCCATGTTCCCGTAGGACAGTGGCCAAGATGGGCTACAGAAGAAGGCTGAGTGGGTGAAGCACAAGTATGCACACACTATTTTAATAGCATTGTGACATTTAAGGAAGCAAGTGCTGAATTTTAACCTGAATAATTCAAAATGGAGGTTCTATCGGGGACGCTGCCGTCCAGGTCTGAGGGATGATTTAGAGTATGCTTTGGAGCTCAGAAATGATTCCCTAAGGGTTCAAAGGGCAGGCTACAAGCTTAGAAAGGAGCTGGAGAGCTGGCTCAGTAGTTACAAACATTGGCTGCTCTTGCAGAGGACCTCAATTTAGTTCCCAGTACTTACATGGTGGCTCACAACCATCCAGTTCCAGGGGATCGGACCGCTTTCTTCTGGCCTCTAAGGGTGAATGCACATGAAATGCAGATATAATGCATGCAAAACACCCATAAACACACACACACACACACATACACCTCCAGCTCAGTGCTGGGCAGGCTTCCATGCACCTTGCCTGAGCATCCACATCTGACACAGTATTGGAAGCAGATGGGTGGTAACCTCCAGTCACCTCTACAAAATCTAGATTCTAGCTGGTCACCTTTCATTGTTTTCCTTTTAACAGGAGAAAAATCTTATTTACTTTAGCATTTTAACAGGTTGGGGGCTTCGTAATTTGACAAGCCTGGATCTCATGTAGAAACACCCATAAAAACAAAATGTGCTAACATGTTAACCTGCTAAACAAGAAAATATTTCTGACATGAGTTCTTGAGATGCAATTTAAAAGCACACACTTAAATTAATAAACCCATACAATTAAAATTATAACACTGAGAATTTCAGAAGTGAGAATAATTAGCCACATTGGGGGCAAAACTCACTTTATGTTAAAAACACACGAAGTTCAAGAGCCTTTAAGTAGATGAGAAATATAAATTATTCCACATGACAAAGGATATACCATTTATAAACAGCTCTCAAGGGCAAGAAAAAGAGCTATGCAGTCCATGCCTTTAGTTCCAGCACTTGGCAGGCAGAGGCAGGGGAATCTCTTTTGAGTTGAGGCCAGCCTGGTCTACAAAGCAAGTTCCAGGACAGCCAGGGCTACACAGAGAAACCATATCTCCAAAAATCAAAACCAAGTAGATACACAAAGTTCATTTTGTTAACAGATATTAAACTAGAACAGTCCACTTTCTAGAACCCCCAGGGGGGCTACTTGCCATCTCATTCCACATGTAAAACTTCATGAAGAAACACAAGAAGGCAGCAAGTGTGCTGGGCTCCACTTTCTACTAGACAGTGTGTTAGGAAACTTTGTGCACTCTTACTTTATAAGTTTTCAGTGTAAAAATTTACATTAAAGAAATAAGATTAAAAAAAAAAAAGTTCCTCCCAGCTTGGAGCGTGAGCATTTTCCCAGCTTAACCACACAATCAGATCTGCACAGCAACTATAAAATGATTCCACTGTAAGCAGTGTGAAAAGTGCAGTCCCAGCTAACCTCCCAGCTAACTAATGAGATGCGTGCTTTACTGCTGGACTCTATACCATTTAAAAGCCATGAACTGCTGGAGTCTATAAGCTTACGGCAAACAGAAAGGTGGAAAGCCCTGCCGCACACACGCTGAAACCCAAATGCTCACAGGCAAGGTGCACTGCACTCCTCGGAAGTAACACAGAGGGTCACAGGTAGGCACCAAGCACCCGGGGCCTCTTCCCCACTGGCTCTACCTTATTTGTCCCAACAGGAATTGCCATCTAGCCACAGGCTACAGAGCATGCCCAACCCAGCTTCACAGATCTCTGAAGAGTCAATCTCTAATCACCTAAAGCAAAACTGATCACCACACAACTAGTTAACATGAGAGTAAATAGAAAATGTCTATTTTGTATTAGGGTGTGGTGGTACACATTCAGTCCCAGCACAGAAACAGGCCTGAGTTCAAGGAAAGCCTAATTTACACAGGCTGACAAAGACAGGACAGCCAGGCTTATAGAGAACCTATCTCTCCGTGACTTCCCCTACCAAAAAAAAAACCAGAAAGGACAGAGGGAAGGATGGAAAACACTAAAGGTGGAGAAGACACTGTTCAAGGTAGGTGAGGTCACCTTCCCTTAACCTTCCTTGCATCACAAAGACCCAAAGGGCCCGTGTTCTGGACGAAGGAGCCCTGGCAGCCAGCTCTGTGACTAGGGTCCGTGCTCCAAGGGCCTAGCTTCTGGATTTACAGGCAATGCACAGCATGGGGACAATCCACTCCTTTGGTGCCACACCACAGCAATATCACAAGGGAGCACTTGAGAAGTTTACTTTCTTGGACTGTTCAGTCAGCCTGCACTCAGAGGTCAAAAACAGACCTGCTTTACTCAGAAGACCAAACTATGGCAGGCCTTCCTAACAACTTCCTGGGAACCTACACCTCTGCCTGAAAAATAGCAAAGTTGTCAGGAACAGAGTCAAGTTCCCTAGGGCAGATAGGCTTCTGACAGAAGTCTAACCAAATGAATTAATCAGACAATTCAACTAATTGAAAAGAGGTTGGAGAAACAAGGGGAGGTAAAATTACATAAAAATAAGGGCAAGAACAGAAATAATTAAAAGAACACGGGCAACTCTAAGTTACCTGCAGTAGTCAGGAGAAGCGTACCTAATACTAAGGAGGTCTGTCTGTCTGTCTGCTTTTGAAACAAGTATATACAGGCAGGTGAGACGGCTTAGTGGGTATGGGTTCCTGCCAACCAGGCCTGAGGACCCAAGTTCAACCACCGGAACCACCACTGCCTGCCAACAAAAATCTTAAAAAACAACAACAACCCTTTTTAAAGCAGGTGTGACAATGCAGCCTTCAATCCCTGCACTGCAGAGGCAGAGACAAGCAGATCTCCAGTCCATAGAGAGAGTTCCAGGACAGCCAGGACTACATGGAGAAAAACCAAAAACAGAGTAGGAGGGAAAAAAACCCTCTTAAGTGTGATTAATAAAACCATTTCCTTCTTCCATCAGAAAACAGAAACTCGCTCTTCACATGGCTCCCCTCGGAGTGCTGAAATTCCAGCTGCTGCTAGCATGGCTCTGTCATTTCTATTAACCAATCAACGTAGGATTAAAAACTAGTTCTGTGCAGTCCCTAAATAACCAACCCAAGAACCTGAGCACTCTGACACCTGCCCACACCTCTGTCAAGTGCTAACTTACAAAATAAAAAAATTTACTAAGACACACAATGGAAACTGGAGAAGAGGTGAAGTCACTTATCACTCCAGCCCTACTCAAAGAGTCATTGCAGGTACTCCCTAAACATCAGGGAGCCTCCAGAAACCCCACCCCAATCTGGTACTGTCCTTCAGCAGGGTGACCTAGAAAGACCTCTAATGTGTGGTATATCAGTGCAAACCCAGCTTGATGGTACACAACACAAAATATAAAATAAATGGAAAACCACAGAAAATAATTCCTCTGAAATGGAGTGCTGGGCAGAGAACTCTGTAAATCTACCCAGAGGAAGCTCTGCAACTACATTTTAGTATACAAGGTAACCGCTAAGCTCACTGGCAGTGAGCCTGCAGTGGTGGCACTCGCCCCTTAATCCCAGGATTCTCAGAGCCACAGACAAGAGGATCTCCTGGAGTTCAAGGCCAGCCTGGTCTACACAGAGAGTTCCAGGTCAGCTAAGGCTGTCTCAAAAAAGGGAGGGGGGCAGCTAAGCTCACTTGAAAAAGCCCTCCACCCGGCACATTCCCATATGGCTGTGCCCTCTTTTGTGCACGCACCCCCAACACCAAGAAACCACTATTATATATCAAATCGGGCAAGTGTAGCATTAGGTCCACCAAGCTAGAACCACCCAACCAGCACCGGCAATTTGTCGTTTGACATTACTGCTCTGATTCCGTTCGGATGAGGACCTGATAACACGGATATCCGTAGTCAGCCCGACCACCGAGGACAGCGACCCACAGCGCCTCGCAGACATAGCAAGTAGACTAAATCAGGCGCGAGGAAGACTCCCGGCCGCCCTCCTCTACCCAAGCGAGCATGTGGTTGGCAGGGCCAAGGGTAAACAGGGAAATTTCATTCAACAATTTCCTAATGGCGTAGCGTGCGGACAGACGGAGGAGGCAAGCTAAGACGATGCGGAGCAAGGAAGGGGAGAGCAGGGTTCACAGACAGGGAGGTAATGATTACCAGCGACGGCCGCCGGCCCACCCTTGGCCCTCCTCGATGGAGTTGGGGAGAGGTGCCGGGCAGGCTCCGGGCCTTTCCAGCAGACCTGGGTAGCTGCTAAGACCCGAGCCTGGCGACCCCGGCTCCCTTCCACATGGTTCCCGGAGAGCGAATCACACAGCGGCCCAGAAGCCATGTGGCGGGGTGGGGTTGGGGGAGACGCCCGAAGCCCGTGCGCGTCGGAGGTTCACAACCCGGTAGGAAGAGGAGGTCCCCGAGGAGACGCAAAGGGCGGGATGTTGGGGTACAAGACTCACTTCCTTTGGGCTTTGTCCTTTTTGGCCTTGGTCCTTTTCTTACGGGCCTGGAGCGCGAGCACTGCGGGAGAGAGGAATGGATGAAGGGCCGATGGAAGAGGGAGGCGGGGAGCGGCGCGAGAACGCAGGGCGGTGGGGCCTGAGGCTGCGGGCCGAGCGCGGGGCCGGTTGCTCGGGGTGCACGGAGGCTGCCAGGCTCGGCGCGCCCGCAGAGGCTCGAGCCGGCCATGAGGCCTGGCCGCCCCGGCCTGGGGGCTGCGGAGCGAGGGGCGGGGACGGCGGGCGCCCGAGGACGCCGCGGCCGAGGGGCGAGCGGCGAGTGTGACGCCGCTTTAGGAGGCCGCGATAGCGGTCAGAGAGGCGCCCGGCGCCCACTTCCCGGCCGCCGTGGCTCCTCGTGGCGGAGGCCGCTCCGCCGCTCACCTTTCCGCTCCATGGCGAGACCGGTAACCGCCAGGCGCCTGCGCACTCGAGTGACGCCGACTCGGGCTCCCGCCGCGGCCCAAATCCCAGCTCTCCCTCCCGGCTCGCGCCGGCCCCGCCTCCGGGCCCGCCCAGCCACGCCCCGCACGGCCTCGCGCGCCTGCGTGGTGGACGCGGAGCCTACCACCTGCTCTGGGGAGTGCGGGAAAGGAGCTCAAGGGACCAGGGAATCCTGAAAAGGAAGCTGCTTTTAGTGACCCCCCCCCACACACACACAAAAAGCGTGCGGCATTGAGAAGTTCTTACCTCCTGAGGAAGGGCAGAGCCCCGCAGTCAGTCGGGATTTGCCTCAGTTTCCCGGCCTGCAGAACGGATTAACCCAAACATATCCCAGTTCCTTCCTGAGATGTAAGGGCCGATGAAGACACTAAAGAAAATGGGAAATTGCAATTGTATGTGGATGCACACAGAACAAAGGCTGGAGGGAGGAAACGTGTGCCTCTGTCCTCTTTTAAAGATAAAACCTGGGCCGGCAACCCATGCCTTTAATCCCAGCATTCCAGAAGCAGGTGCATCTCTGAGTTCGAGCCCCGTGGGTCTAGATAGCAAGTTCTAGGCCAGCCTGGGCTATATAATGAGACCCTGACTCAATAAGAACTGGGCCAGAAGATGGCCCAGCAGGTAAAGGTGCCTACTTCCAAGCTTGAGGACCTGAGTTCAAATCCAAATCGAGAGGACCGATTGCCACAGGTCTCCCTCTGACCTGCACACAGGACCCACAGCACATGCCAACAACCGCTCCTCCATAAGTAACTAAAACAATTTTCTTAAAGTAAAAGCAAAAACGTCAAAGGGGGATTTTTTTTCTACAAGTTTTAAAGATTTAAGTTGAAAGCTTTAAAGGAAAGGCGTGAATGGGAGTTCTGTTTTCTCCTTAAACCGTTTATCTCTTCATCATAGGACTTACAGGGTGTTTCCATACTGTCTGAGTGCATGATCTTATTAGATGCTGATGATAATTTCAGACCAAGGTAGTTATTATCCCCATTACAGAGATGAGAAAAGGCTGTATGCTCAGAACCTTGGTGTCCCAACCCAGTGATTCAGGCATCAAAACCCTTAAAGTAGAATCAGCAGGTATTTTGGAGATGGGTGAGAGAGGAACATGAGGCTCTCTGGACTCCAGGATTTCTTCCAATACAGAGGCTGTGGATGCTGCTATTGAGATTTACTAATAGGCACTGAAATTGTGTATTGTGTATACTCTACCTGTGTTCCAAAACAGTCTCCTTTTGATTTTTTTTTTTTTTTTGTTTTTTGTTTTTTGTTTTTTGTTTTCCGAGACAGGGTTTCTCTGTGTAGCCCTGGCTGTCCTCCTGGAACTCACTCTGTAGACCAGGCTGGCCTCGAACTCAGAAATCCGCCTGCCTCTGCCTCCCGAGTGCTGGGATTAAAGGCATGCGCCACCACTGCCCTGCTTTCTGATCATTTTTTGAGCATGATTCTTTCATGCTCAGGCCTCAGCCTGCAAACCTCTGTTGTGAAGCTAAGACATGCATACTTTAAAGATAGGCCTATGTTCTGAAAACCTGGCACAAGGTGATGTTGTCCTTGGGCAAACATCAGAGAGAATGCTTGCCCAGAATACAGCTACAAAGTTACTAGGTGAACCAGACGTTAGTGTTTGAACCAGTAATCTGGAAAATGAGGCAAGTCTTAAGCCACACGGAACTATATAGTGAGCTCCAAGCCAGTCTGGGCCACAAAGTGAGATCATGTTTCATAGTGAACAGATGCTGGAGGGGTGGCTGAGTGATTAAGACCACATACTATTCCTACAGAGACCTAGAGTTGGGTTCTCAGCACCCACTTCCTGGGGCTCACAGTAACCTGTGACTCCAGCTCCAGGGGATACCTGGCTTCTGTAGGCAACTGCACTCCCTTTCACAAACCCACAAATTCATGTACAGAAAAAATAAAGCTTTAGCCGGGCAGGCAGAGGTGGGGGGGATTTCTGAGTTCCAGGCCAGCCTGGTCTACAGAGTGAGTTCCTGGACAGCCAGGGCTACACAGAGAAACCCTGTCTTTTAAAAACAACAACAGAAAATCTTTAGTAGGCCATGGTGGCAAATGCCTTCAATCCCACCCTTGCAAAGCTGAGGCAGGTGGATCTCTGTGAGTTCAAGGCCAGCCTGATCTACATAGTGAATTCCAAGACAGCTAGGACTGTTACACAGAGAAACCCTGTCTTAAAAAACCAAAAAAAAAAAAAGAAAAGAAAGAAAAGACAAAGCCCTTAAAACAACAAGAAGCCACAGGTAGTACAACCTTTGGAGTTACAGCCATCTATGACCTCTTTGTCAACCTCAGCCTTTTCAGGTAGAGCGTCTATGTCTTTATCCCAGCTGGCTGGGGTAGGGGCTCAGAAACCCTGCTCTGTAAGAAGTGGGACTTAGGCTGGGGAGTTGGCTCAGTGGGCAAAGTTCTTGCCTGGCATTTGGATCCCCAAAACCCGTATAACTGCTGGGTAGGCGTCCAGGCGGCCTGCTGGGGACAAAGGACCTGGCTAGCTAGCTGAGCTGGCAAGCTCCTGGTTCCGTGAGAGACCCTGCCTCAGTAAAATAGAAAACAGTTAAGGAAGACACCCAGTGACAAAGCTCAGGCCTCCGCATGCACAGGCACATGGATACATGCAGCACGCACAACAGCGCTTACATACACGTATGTAACACATATACATGTTACCTACCACACTCACATTTACATGCAGGGGGGGGGGGGACGGAGGGAAGACAGGCTAGTGATCAATCGGTTAGGAGAGGGAGCACACAGGAGCACAGACCAAGCCTGGGGGCCCAGGCCCAACCTCCTTAGCAAAGCTGGCAAATCAGTCCCGGCAGGGAGGAGGCCACCACGTTTGATGTGGGTGTTGGGAAATGTGTGAGATTTTCAGAGGTGGAGAAGGAGATGTCAAGCATTCCTGAAAGAAAAATCAATTGAGCAAAAGGGCCCAGGCTGGAAAACTTGTGGGTGGAGCCTGGGGCCAAGAGTGACGGCCAGTATGAAGTAGGCAGGGGTAGAAAGGTGCGTTTGCTAAATTGGAAATTCAGATCACAGCGTCTGCTGCATGGAACCTGAATGATGGCATTTCTGGGTTTATTGTGAAAGAGGCCAGCACTTGTTAGCCAAAGAAAACTGCTTTCTACTTTAAACTCAGGACTCGAGGGCTAAAAGGATCAGAAAACACCTGATGTCCTAGAGTCTGAGACTGTGCCAGCCCAGGGAACCTGCTCCTGTGAGGAGCTGATAAAATTCTAAGGGAATGTGTATTGTTGACATGGGTCCAGCCATATCAAGGGTCCTGATGTCTCAGACCCATGGAAACAGCAAAGCCTTCCCCAGATGAAGTTTGTTTGGTTTGTTGTTGTTTTGTTTGTTTGTTTGTTTTTTCTTGTTTTTTCGAGACAGGGTTTCTCTGTATAGCCTTGGCTGTCCTGGAACTCACTCTGTAGACCAGGCTGGCCTCGAACTCAGAAATCCACCTGCCTCCCGAGTGCTGGGATTAAAGGCATGCCACCACTGCCTGGCTCAGATGAAGTTTTTAAAGGGATGGCAAAGGTGCGTGTGTACACACACATACCACACACACACACACACACACACACACACACACACACGTTCCAAATGTTTACTATAGCTGCATCAGCAGGGAGGAATGCAACTGGCTGTGACTCAGCCTTCCTCTGGTCGCACAAGTGTTTACTAAGGATTGACCAGTGTCTGTAACAACAGAAAGCCACAAGGCAGTGTCACCTTGAACCACTGCTTCCTCATCCCGTGTTTATACCAAGACTGCTCCCCTACAGAGATCTTCCCTGAGACTAGCTAACGAACCCTTGCACCTTACGAAATAAACACTCTTTGTTTTCAGTTGCACAGTAGATGCCTTCCATGATAGTGAACACAGCCCACCTGATTCCAGTTTTTCTTTGTGTGGGTGCCTGTCATTTCTTCATTGCTAAATCACCCTGTCAGGTTTTTCAGGATCAAGCTAACCCCTAGAGTGGGTCCTGTGAAATGGATGACCAGGGGGCTGGGGAGATGGCTCTTAGGTTAAGGGCCCTTGCTGCTCTTGCATCGAACCGGAGATTGGTTCCCAGCATCCTGTAGGGCAGCTCACCACCAGAAAGGTTGTCTTTCTGGACTTGACCTTTCTGGAAATTATTCAGTAGTAGTAGGTACTGGGGCTGAGGTTGTGTCTCTGTGGCTAAAGTACCTAGCAAGCAGGACAGCCTGAGCTACACAGAACTGAGATGGTATATACCTATAAGCTCAGCCCTGAAGAGGGAGGGGCAAGAAGACCAGAAGTTCAAGGTTATCCTTGGCCACATAGTCATCCATGGCTAGCCTGTGCTCCTTGAAACCCTGTCTCAAAGAGTGGTGGCTGGTTTTCTTCTTCTTTTTTTGTAATCATTGCCTCTTGGGTACACATGCTTCCTCCCCCTTTTTCTGCAAGTCTTTTTAAAAGTGGAATTATTCAGACAGCAAAAGCCATCATATTTTTGGCTCCTCATGGGCGGTGTCAGAATTTAATTTCTGAAAAACATCCCATTCCTCTTGAAGTAACATACTTCAAGGACTGTTCTTGTAATCTCGCACAGCACTGCTGAGGCAGTTTCTAAATCTGATCACTTAAACCTGAAGGCACATGTGTCCTCAAGTCTAACATTCTCCATCCTTTTCCTTGTTCCTGGTCTTTTGAGGTAGGGTCCTGATAGGGCTATGAAGTCCAGGCTGTCCTTCTGCCTCTGCTCCCGAGTATTAGGGTTTTAAGTGTGTGCCACCACGCCCAGTTACATTCTCTAATTTTTTTTTTTTTTCTTGAAACAGGGTTTCTCTGTGTAGCCCTGGCTGTCCTGGAACTCACTCTGTAGACCAGGCTGGCCTCGAACTCAGAAATCCGCCTGCCTCTGTCTCCCGAGTGCTGGGATTAAAGGCGTGTGCCACCACTGCCCGGCGATTTAGGATCTTACTAACTAACCTTGGTTGGCCTTGAACCCACAGAGATCTGTCTGCTTCTGCCTGCCTATTCAGAGCTGAGATTAATGGCAAGAGCCCTCATGCCTGGCTTGTATCTTTTTATCTTGAAGGTGACAAAATATTACACTAAGTACAAACTAAATCCAAAGTGGCAAGTCCCCTATGGCATCCCTCCATCCTGCCGGATAACATAAACAACAAAGAAACCAAAGCTATACCAAGAAACTTTCTGCTGACAGAAAAGTCTCACTGCGTAGATGGAGATCCCTAAAGGAAACTTTTCTTGCCTTTGTGACAGTTTTGTGAACATCAGGATAACAGAACATAAACTAATTAATGGAGGGGTGGAGGGGTGGATAGGGTTGAGGAAAGCCAACAAGAGATGCTGAGGTGGTGAGGGCTCAGCATCAACTTGAGTTTTTACCCCACCCAGACCGAGAGGGACAGGGGAAAGAGCCATCTCTAGAACCCAGAGGGAGCTTATATGTTTGCAGGAGTCACTAGAATAAGCAGAGGCTGTGGTGTAAACGGCAGAAAATTCCAGAAGCCAGAAGCTTGGGATGCGGGTGCTGACAGGGTTGGCTCCTCTTGAGAGCTGGGAAGGAGAATCTCTCAGCTTCTTTCCTTCCCTTGGAGGTGACCATTTCCTCCTGTGTCTCAATCTAGAGCAAAATTGTAATGGTAAGAACGGGCCACTGATAACAAAAAGATATTCTAAAGACACACTCTTGTGGGAATGTAACCCAATAATTTCCCAGTGTACACAGAGCTCTGGGTTTGAGCTCCATAAACCTGGTGTGGTGGTACATGCCTTTGATCCCAGCCCATGGAGGCGGAGGCAGGAGGCTGGTAAATTCAAGGCCGCCCTCTGCTACACAGCACATTTGAGGTCAGCTTGGGCTACACGAAATCCTGGGAGTGGGAGTGGGTGTGGGTTCGTGCAGAGAGAGGCAAAGAGAGATAAAGTCTGTGCCCATCCCTTTGCCCATCTGATTACTGAAACAATAGTCCCCAAGGAATTGAAATTTCCCCAGGAATCTTTATTCTGGGAGAAGGAACTACCTGAAGCCTGGTACCAGTTACAGAGGAATTTACACTTCAGGAAAACATTTTCACAGGGTCCAGACAATGGCCAGACCACCTTACAGGAGATCCTGGAGCCCAGACAGCGCTGGGTCAAATGAGCGGGGCCCCACTCTGACCTGGACTGCTTAGCTATGCAGCTCTGCTTAGCTCAGGACCCCCATTAAACCTAATCCTCATATCAGAGCTCCAAAGATGACTTGAGGGTCACTGTGCCTCTTTGTTTCAGTGTGGCCACATTGAATGAACCTCCCTTTCCTGATTCTCATGTGACTTATCTCTTTGGCTGTTGAGGATGGGTGGCTGAGACTGGCTTGTTGGGACTGCCAGTGCCCAGGCTCTGCTCCAGCTACTCCCGGAATGATACAACCGTGACCTTTGATAAGCACCCAGTGTCTTTCTCCTCTCGTGCTCTTGGGTAGTGGCTCCCACTGCTGAAAGCCATCTAGAGTTAGATGGGGGTGTACCCTATTACCAGGGTGGAGAGCAGAGTAGGCAAGGGGAGACTAGCCAGTCAAGCCTGTCCTGGAGGTGGCTACACCCAAAGCAGCTCATGGGAAACGAGCTTTGGTGAAGGGTCGCAGGCAGGGAAGAGGGGAAGATGGAAGGATAAAGGTTTTGGGTGGGTGGGGTGGAAATAGAGGGGGAAACAGTAGAAAGGGGTGCTGAGGCTGCAGACTGTGGTACCCCACAGCACCTCAGGGAGGCAGCAGAGGGCGTAGCCCAGTAATCTGAGCTGACCATATGCTGCTCTCAGAGTTTTCTTGTTTGTTTAGGTTGGGAAGGGCCAACAGAAGGATTCACTTCTGCAACAACCTCACTCCTGTACCGTGGGGCAGATGGAGAGCGAACACACACACACACACACACACACACACACACACACTTGGTAAATAGTCAGGAGAGGGCAGACAGAATATAGCTCTGATGACCCGTTTTCTCAGTTCTTTGAGATCCTAGACTGTTGTCTTTTGGGGTGCCATGGGAGGCTGAGGTAGGAGGGCTGCCAGCCGGAGAAGCTTTGAGAGACCCTTTCTCAAAACAAAAAGTGGGGGTGAAAAAGGCTGGCATTAAGGCGGCTTCTGGCCTGGCAAGTGC
Organism: Rhynchomys soricoides; assembly: GCA_019843965.1. Taxonomy (NCBI): domain Eukaryota; kingdom Metazoa; phylum Chordata; class Mammalia; order Rodentia; family Muridae; genus Rhynchomys; species Rhynchomys soricoides. Next base: position 1,631,524 of record JADRCH010000129.1, on the reverse strand, counting down.
TGGGATTAAAGGCGTGCGCCACCACTGCCCGGCTCCCTCCAGTCTTAAAATGCCATTTTAAGGAGGCTGGAGAGATGGCTGAGTGGTTAAGAGCACTGGCTGCTCTTCCAGAGGTCAGGAGTTCAATTCCCATCAACCACTTGGTGGCTCACAACAATCTGTCATAGGACCTTTTGTCTGATGCTGTCTTCTGTCATACTGGCATATATGCAAATAGAGTGCTAATGTACATAAATGAAAAAAAATCTTTAAAAATGCCAATTTAAGAGAAGAAAGAGGAGGAAGAAGAGCAGAAATCTAGGAGAGTGAAAATGTTTATAGCACACTCCTTCTGTGTTATAGAGGGGACACGCTGGACTCTAGCTGAGGTTCTGGAGATACTGAAGCATCTACATTGTATATCCTTACCTACAATACGGGTTTTTTTTATTTTTGGTAGGGAGGAGCTGGAGAGATGGCCCAGTGGTTAAGAGCATTGGCTGCTCTTCTAGAAGACCTAGATTCAATTCCACATGGCAGCTATACTGGCTAGTTTTGTGTGTCGACACAAGCTGGAGTTATCACAGACAAAGGAGTTTCAATTGAGAAAATGCCTCCATGGGATCCAGGTGTAAGGCATTTTCTCAATTAGTGATCAAGGGCGGAGGGCCCCTAGTGGGTGGTACCATCCCTGGGCTGGTAGTCTTGGGTTCTATAAGAAAGCAGGCTGAGCAAGCCAGGAGAAGCAAGCCAGTAAGAAACATCCCTCCATGGCCTCTGCTTCAGCTCCTGCTTCCTGACCTGCTTGAGTTCCAGTCCTGACTTCCTTTGGTGATGACCAGCAGTGTGGAAGTGTAAGCTGAATAAACCCTTTCCTCTCCAACTTGCTTCTTGGTCATGGTGTTTGTGCAGGAATAGAAACCCTGACTAAGTCAGCAGCTCACAGCTGTCTGTAACTCTAGTTCCAGGAGACCCAACACCCTCACACAGACATGAATGCAGGCAAAACACCATAAAGAATTAATTTATTAAGTACAGTTTTCCCAGGTGCGTTTTTTGGTTTTTTTTTTGTTTGTTTGTTTTTTTGGTTTTTCGAGACAGGGTTTCTCTGTGTAGCCCTCGCTGTCCTGGAACTCACTCTATAGACCAGGCTGGCCTCGAACTCAGAAATCCACCTGCCTCTGCCTCCCAAGTGCTGGGATTAAAGGTGTGTGCCACCACTGCCCGGCTCTAGGTGCGAATCTTTACACTCAACACTTTTGAGGCAGAATTAGGCAGTGGATCTTTGTGAGGTCCAAGTCAGCCAGGGCTTCAGTGAGACACACTGCCCCATTTTTAAGTTAAAAAAAAAAAAGATAAATAATATATATTAAAATACAGGTCTTTCTTGTCTCAATTCCAAGAATGAATGCACACTTTTAGATAAATTATAAACATCAAGAAATTAGATTGGCAGACACAGGTCTGTGTTAATGCTAAGTGTGTACAAGAGGGCATGTTCACTGGAACAATTAAACTGAAGAGCTGGCCTCTCCCGATTTCTGAGAAGCATGTGAAGCACCCGGACTATCCCTCTGCGCTGGCCCCCATTGGGCTTTAATTCCTTCAGTAGTCACAGGGGCATGGTCAAGTCAGCTTACGACATTCACAGGGATGTCCCACATGGCTTGCATATTTGGGCTCTGATTTCTACCTGCTATACAATGTTGGATTTAGTTTTCTTTCTTATTTTAAATCATTTCTGCCTTGTGTCAAGCGTTTAAACTCCACACATTGGACTAAGGGCTGTGAACAGCTGAGAAGAAAAACATGATGGCAGGCCGGGCAGTGGTGGTGCACACCCTTAGTCCCAGCACTTTGGAGGCGGAGGCAGGGACTTCTGAGTTTGAGGCCAGCCTGGTCTACAGAGTGAAACCCTGTCTCCAAAAACCGAAGAGAAAAAAAGTAAAACCATGGTGGTGTATCTCTGTGCTCCTCAGTATCTTTAACTTTTCCTAAACATTGTAGCTCAGTGTTCATTTGAGATAGATACTGTCACTTCCATCTGTGCTTGAGAGAGGAGAAACTGAAGGCCACAGGAGCTTAACAAGGCAGGGCTTGAATCTGGACAGCTGGGCTTTGGGAACAATATTTTTAATGTATGTGTGTCTGTGTGTGTGTGTGAGTGTGTGTGTGTCTGTATTTAGAGGGCAGCTTGTGGGAGTCATCTTCTTCCACCACGTAGGTCTTGGGAATTGAACTCAGACCTTCAGGCTTGGCAGCAAACTTCTTTACCCTCTAAGCCACGTTGTCAGCCCCATCCAGTTCCTCTAGGACTCTATCCGGGTAATGTGCCCCAAGTCCTAATCTTCTAAAACCTGTTTTAATGACCTTCATCTGATTAGTCCAAGAGGCCCTTGTTGAATTGTGTTGCAAATCCATGTCTAGAAGCCCTAGACTTGCAAACAGGATTCACCCAGTTAGAAACTCCTCCTTTTCCCAGCCCAGTCACCTGTCCTGTGTTCCTGCACTGAGCTGTCTTGTCTTTTCCACCATTCTCGGAAGTCCTCATCGAGCACTGGGAAGACAGAAGGAGGTGCTGTGTGCGCGTGTGTGTGCTGGGCCCACACAGGAACCTATGCGCTAATTTAGGATTGGGGGATGGTTCTGTCAGTAACATGGTTGCCTTACAAGCAGAAGGATTTGTGTTCAATCCCATCCCCAGAAACCATGTTTGGTCTGTCTGTTTGAAGGCTGAAGAAATACTTCTGTCCGTAAGAGCGTGGCTGCTCCCAGGCCTGGCACCCAGGCCTCTACTCACAACTGTCTATCAGGGAATCCGATGCCCCCTTCTGATCTCCATGGTTTACAGGCATGAATGTGGTACACAAACATATATGCAGCTAAAAGACCCAAACACATAAAATAAGAAGAGTGAGGGAGGAGGGGGAAGAGGAAGAGGAGGGAAGGGGAAGCTGGAAGTGATACATATTTGTAATGCCAGCTCTAGGGAGGAAGAGACAGGTGGACTCCTGGGGCCCACAGGCCAGCCAGCCTCACCCAGGCCAGTGAGAAAGTCGGTCTCAAGCAGACAGGGTTGAAAGGCACCAGTGGCCAGAGCTGTCTTCTCCCAAAGGGAGCCGCCCTAATAGTTGGAGTACAGACTGGGTAGGAATTTTTAGTGACATCTGCACGCAGTACTGCCTGAGACTCTTCCTCTGGATAAAGGGACAGTCGCCTGCCCCCCTCCGTCTCCCCCCCCCACTCCCCAACCCCGTCTCACGGACAGGCAGTGGGCAATGAGCACGCACAGTGTCTATACAGAGTCTAAGCCATCCTACGCAACAGGACGTGTCTTTAGTCCCAGCCCTTCCCCCTTCCCTCTTATTTGCCCGGGAATTTGGACTCACCTTGAACCCCTGCTGCAGCATACCTTAAACAGTGGATCAGGTGGACGACTTAAGAGGCCAGGGGAGAAAGTGGGACTGTTGCTCCTTCGAAGGAAGAAGGCTGGGAAATACTCACTCCAAGTCACTGCAATTTTGTATACCTTGTGCTCCCTTTTAGAAAGGTGTTTACTCCAGAGCTTGGCATGTGGTAAAGGGTCATTGTTTTGGCCTGCCTGTAAGCCTTAGGAGAGGGGCCTTGGGGGAAACTTGTGGACCAGTAGAGCTGGGGTTGGGGAGTGGAGGAGTGTCTTTTCCAATACTGTCTTGTGTGCATCCTTTATAACATGTGCAAGGCCATCAGAGACACCCAGCTTCTAAGAAAGAGTGTAAACCAGTGGATACAGCTCAGTGTATGTGGCCTTTAAGGACCTTACTGGTATCTGTGGTCCCCAAACCACATTTCCTGTAAGTCTTTTATGGAGGAGGCTTCTCCAGCAGGGGCACCCAGAGTCCTGTCCTACCTCCCTGGTCTTCACTCCCTTTCTCTTTGACACTTGTCAACACACTTGTCAGGGCGTCCAGCAGCCTAGTTCCTGTGTGCTATGCTGTCCCTCCCCCAGATCATGATCTCCTCCAGAGAAAAGATTCACACTGGGAAACCCCACACATGCCCAGCGCCAACATGTACCTTGGGTGAAGACATCTGATGTCACAGCTGGGCCAGGATGGGGGATGCAGACTGGGGAGTCCTTAGAAGCTGGGGAGAGCTAAGAGGATGGCACAGTTTCCACCGATTCCCTGGCATCTTAAATTCACTAAGGGAGAAAAGGATTGTGGGAAGGAAAAACCTGCAGACCTGGGAGCTGCAGAGAGGGCTTGGGGTAGATGAGCAGCGCCAGAAGGTATTCCAGGTGGCCTGCCTTCCTTTCTTTCTCAAAGATTTGTTTATTATATGCAAGTACACTGTAGCTGTCTTCAGACATCCCAGAAGAGGGTGTCAGATCTCATTAAGGATGGTTGTGAGTCATCATGTGGTTGCTGGAATTTGAACTCAGTGCTCTTAACCGGCTGAGCTGTCTCTCCAGCCCCCAGGTGGCTTTTCTTAATCTCTATATATGTATATAGGGTGGGTACTCACTTGTTTTTAATTTTGTGTTTGTGTGTGCGCGCGCTCTTGCACGCACTCACACATGCACATGTGCATGCGCACATGTATTGTTCTATCTACCTTCATTGCTTTTTTTGAGACAGGGTCTCTCATTAGCCTGAAAGTCTCAGGCAGGCTAAGACTGACTAGTCAGACCCAGGAATCCACCCATCTCCTCTTCCCAGCATTGGGATCAAATGTGAGCCACCATTTTTTTTCAACATGGATTCTGGGAATCAAACTCGGGTCCTTGTGCTTGTGACTGAGCCATTTCCTTAGCTCATTTGTTACAATGCATCAAGATTGTAACATAGGTATCTGTATGCATGTGTGGGCATGTGCATTTGTATGCGCAGGTGTGTGCAAAGGCAGGAAGACAACTTTGGCTGTCATTCTGCAAATACCATGCACCTTCACTCCCACTGGCCTGGAACTCACTGAATAGGCTAGGCTGGCCAGCCTAGAAGCCCCAGAAATACAGCCTACTATGCCTCCTTGGGGCTAGGATGACAAGCCTGTGCCACTTCCATTATCAGGAAGCACTTGACTGCCTGAGCTATCTCTCTGGTTCACTCATTGCCATTTTTTTTTTGTTTGTTTGTTTTTGTTTTTTTGAGACAGGGTTTCTCTGTGTAGCCCTGGCTGTCCTGGAACTCACTCTGTAGACCAGGCTGGCCTCGAACTCAGAAATCCGCCTGCCTCTATCTCCCGAGTGCTGGGATTAAAAGCGTGCGCCCCCACTGCCAGGCTTACTCATTGTCATTTGTAACTGCCACCTGTTCTCTCTATCCTGTATGTTCAATTCCAGGGATAGTACCCTAGCGATAGTACACAGCAGGGAGTCAGGATGTTGAGAGAACATGACAAAAGAATGAATCTGGTGACTTTGGGCTCTGGTGTTGGAAGCTTGCTCCCTGTGGTGGTTTGAAAGCTTGGCCCATGGGAAGTGGCACTATTAGGAGGTGTGGCCTTGTTGAAGGAAGTGTGTCACTGTGGGGGCGGGCTTTAAGTCTCCTATGCTCAAGCTCTGCCCAGTGTGGAATCAGAGTCTCCTCCCGGCTGCCTTCAGATGAAGATGTAGAACTCTCGGCTCCTCCTGCACCACACCTGCCAAGATGCTGCCATGCTCCTGCCTTGATGATAATGGACTGAACCTCTGAACCTGTCAGCCAGCCCTGATTAAATGTTGTCCTGTATAAGAGTTCCCTTGGTCATGGTGTCTGTTCATAGCAATAAATCCCAAACTAAGACAATCCCCAAGGTAAAGATAGAGTGGACCCTTTAAAACAGTGGCTCTCAGCCTTCCTAACCCTGCCGCCCTTTAATCCAGTGCCTCATGTTGTCGTGACCCCAACCAGAACATTATTTTGTTGCTTCATAACTTCATAACTAATTCTGCTACTGTTATGAATCATAAATAGCTAATATGAAGGAGATCTAATATGCGCCCCGTGAAAGGATCATTCAATGCCCTCCCCCCAAAAGGGTTGCAACTCACAGCTTGAAAACCTTTGCTTTAGGAATTAGGAGAGTTCTCTGAACTTTCTCAAGAGTGGGTTGCTCTAAGAGCCAAGTCTCCCTCCCACCACCGTCTTCTAGCTTCTTTCTGGAGATGTGGCACAAGATCCCTCTTATGTGGCATGGCATATGGAGAGACCCTATGCAGACAGCAGGGCTACCCCACCTTAGGACTCTGACCTCCAGAATCACTAGCTAAGTAAATGTCTCCAGAAAACCTGCTTCAGAGATTTCATTGCAGCAACGTAAAACCTGTGTGTGTGTGTGTGTGTGTGTGTGTGTGTGTTATATCCTCAGAATGATGATTTTTAGGCAGACTCTCTGTGTTAGGCAGGGTTCTCTAGAATAGAACTGATAAGAGTCCATGTATGCACACACATGCATATACACACACAGGCACACACACACACAGAGGATTTATCAGATTGGCTTACTTACTTGGCAGGGCAGGGTGGGCCAACAGTGGCTGTGTATCTGCTGGTCCTATTTAGTCTACAAGGATTGATACCTTTCAATGGTCAGAATCTGGGGCTGAAGGCCTGTGCAATTCCTAGGGTCTGTCCCTATTGGAAGCCAAGGAAGCTGGAGTCTGGAGGTGGCAGAGACTGATGGCAGAGCACACAGGCTCCCCCGGGAGGCAGAAAGCAGACAGCAACACCTCTTGGCATCTGGGCTGTGTGTTGGAAGCTTCTGTGCACTCTGGGGTAGGGCTCCCCCTCGGTTAGTCCGCTTTGGAAAGGCCCCAGAGGCACATTTCCTAGATTCTCTCAAGTTGACAATCAACATTGTGTAACCAGGGTGGTCTACAACCAGCCAAGTGGTCTGGGCTGTTTTCCCACAGATCCTCCTGCTTCACTTCCCAAGAGTTAGGATCAGCAGTGTGTGCCTCTTTTTGTATGCTGAGGGTCATGTTAGACATGACCTTCCAGTCACAGGATGGCCTTCTGAGTCTCCCCAGCTGGAGGTTCAGTGCATGGAGCCGATGCCCACCGAGTTCTTGTGTAACAAGAGCACACATGCGCTGTGTCTGTGATCAGGGGTGTGTGTGTGTGACTGTGTGTATACAGCGCATGTGAGAAGACCCTTGGTGTCTCATCTCCCTCAATCTGGAACTTGACATGTTTTGGCTAGGCTGCCAGCTGAGGAGAGCCAGCAATCTTCCTGTCTCTGCCATCCCCAGCCTCCCGGGCTGAGGTTATAGGCATGAGGTGGCATGCCCAGCGTTGGTCATGGGTGCTGGGGACCTGAACTCAGGGACCTGTGCCTGGACAGTAGCTCTCTTCTCTGAACCCCTCGATAGCCCACGGCATCTTTTATCTGACGAGAGAGACTGAGAACCCGAGTCTGAGGAGTCATGTTTATCGACTGGAAGTAAAATGTAAGGTGTGGTATATCTGTGTATCAGGGGCCTGTTATTCTCTTCTCGGTTTAACTGACTATGACATTCTTGATATTAAATGGATCTGGATAAAACTTGAATGACATTCCCTCGTCCTCGGGAGGCTTGTATCTATCCATTGTAAACTTTTATCTACTCCTTAACGTGTATGTGGGACTGCTTGTCTGAATGAATAGCATTTGTATGGGTTGCCCTTGGAGAGCACATCAGATTCTTGGGGATTGGAGTTACATGCACTTGTGAGCCACCCAATGTGGGTGCTGGGCACTGAACCCGGGTCCTCTGCAAGAGCAGTCAGTGTTCCAAACTGCTGAGTCATCTCTCCCACCCACCGTACACTTTTAAGTCTGGCCCACCAGAAATCCTGGCTTCAGGTTCGCTTGGAACGCCTGTAAGAAAGAGCAGTTGTAGACAGACTAGAGAGAGTCCAGTAATGTCACCATTCCTTCCTGTTGGTGCCACTGAATAACCATGACACCAGCAGAAGTGACAGTAAAAGCTCTCTGCTCAGCAGGCACCAGTGTCCCGGGCCTGCAGCCTGGCAGCATCTGGATGGTGAGAACTCTTCCATGTCAGCTTCAACTCACCTGGGTTTCCTTTTGCTGGCTCCCTTCCGGAGTCCCTCCTATCTGACATTTCCACAGGGTGTGGGATACAGAGAAAAGCAGGTGAGATCTCTGTGTTAAGTAGAGTCCCATATTTTATTCAAGCCTCATTTCTTTGGAGGAAGGGAAACAGAGATGAGAGGAGGAACTTAGAGACAAGCTGGCACAGTTCCCAGAGGGTATGTGCAGGAAGACCTTCACTAGAAATCTGTTGAAGATGCAATCTGCAAAACCTGGAGACAGAACCCAGAGACAACTGTCGACCGTGAGTCACACAGCCTGGGAGCATGATGGGCATGTGATCCCAGAATCCAACAAGAAGGGAGTCAGCAGGTGGAGGGGTCACAGAGCCAGGACTGGTGGCTTGTACCCAGTCTAGATCTCATGCCGAGTTGGGCAGGAAGGATTTGCCAAGATACTCTGCCTGCTTTTTGGAGTCACCTACCAAGTGTCCTTACTGTTTTGGGGAAGAGTTTGGATAAGTATGTGAACGTCTCTTGTCTGCTGGGCGTGTCTGAGGTGGAACTCCAGACTGGGAGTTTGAAGAACCAAATCGATAAGCATGGAAGTAGCTCTGCCAGGGGCTCTGAGCCCTCTCCCTGGACCTGGGCTGCGGCCTCCTCTCTCTCTCTGGCACTGGCTCCAGCTCTGACTCTTCCTCTGTCTCAGGCTCTATCTGGGCATCTGTCTCCAGCTCTGACTCCAGCTCCACCTCAGCTTTGGTTTGGATCTCAGAATCCAGCTCAGATCCAGGGTCCAGCTCTGACTCCCGGTACAAGTCCAAGTCTAGGTCCAGATTGAGGTCCATCCCACTGGTCTGTTCAGAACCCAGCATAGGATCCAGTTCTAGGTCAAACTCCAAGTCATCCTTAACAGGCTTGCGGGTCTTGGTGTAGCTCGGACTTGACTGTTGGGAACCTTCGATGATGGTACCCCCCGGTTTAAGTCTCAGATTGCTCAGACTGTCATTCTGTAACACACACATTTGGAAGGGTCAAAACCTAAACACTTCATTTCCAAACAGTCAAGGAATGTAAGAGCACAGCAGGGTTTAAGGCCCAGCGGCTATGGGTATCATTGCCCAGCTGGCTGCAGACCTCCTCCGTGCCTTACTCATTCCCTCCTCTTTGGGTTTACTCAAACCATGACTTCTGCTCTCTCTGGCCTTTCTGGCTTTTACAAGACATCTTGTCTTTTCTATCTCAGCTGCCAACACCCAACAGAATCGTGACATCGAGGGCCCCGTGGGCTGTGAGTGTAGGTTGGCCCCCCCTGCCTTCATTAGCACCTCCCCAGATGTGGTGCCCTCTCCTGACTCTCTCCCCAGATGTGGTGCCCTCTCCTGACTCTAGCCTTACTGGCACTGCCTGACTACCCTCTTCTCTTTGGAGCTGTTCCTTCTGCCTCCTCATTCGTCTCCGTCTTGTCCACATACATGCGTTCTTCATTCTAGATGCGGGTCAAAGATGGTCAGCCAGGCTCCCAGCTTCCTCTGTGGACCAACTGCCCCCTCATGTACAAACCTATCCCTAGCTATCTCTAAGCTCCTTGATGTAGAACACAGCCTGGCTCTAGATGTCCTCGGTATCAGACACATCAGAGTCTGTCACACAGCAGGTACCTCAGGAACAGTTTGCAATGTTCCCTCCTCCCCGGCTGAAATGCCTGTCCTTCTCCTTCCTACCTGTTATGCTGTGGAGTCTTCGGCTGCCTCCTCTGCCTCCCCTAAACGTCACAAACACTGATGCTGGGCTCTCTTCCTTTCCGCCTATACTCTTTCTATAGGGCATTCTGCATAAGTCCCTAATTTTGTTGCCATGTGTACATCAATGAGCCTCAGGTTCTAAAGCTTCCTGGATGTGCAGGTCCATCTATCCTTCCACCGTCTCAAACCCATCTGGATGCTTGTGGGTAACTTGAGCTTAATACAAATTAAAACTCACTCTCCCTCCAGGCTCCTCCTTAAGTGTTAGGCTGGGGGAGGGGGGATACTTTCAATGCCAACTTTTAATGTAAGTCCTGAAAGGAATGTCAGGTGAGCAGAAGGCTGCCTGTTAGAGAACCCTGGCCATATGTCCACTGGAAGGCACAGTCGTGCCTATCCTTCGTGCCAACACACCAGCAGCTTCTCCCATCTAGCCAGGAGCAAGGCAACACCCATCATTCAGCTCACCTGGCCCTGGGGACCCTGACTTATGTAACAGGAAATTATATGAAAGTAAGAACTGTAGTACAGGAAACAGTAGATGGGCCAGGCCGGGCAGCGGTGGCGCACGCCTTTAATCCCAGCACTCGGGAGGCAGAGGCAGGCGGATTTCTGAGTTCGAGGCCAGCCTGGTCTAAGAGTGAGTTCCAGGACAGCCAGGGCTACACAGAGAAACCCTGTCTGGAAAAACAAAAACAAACAAACAAACAAACAGAAAACAGCAGATGGGTGTTATTTTTGTGAATTGAAAAACTATTACATTTATTTTTGAGTGTGTAAATGTGTATGCACACGTGTGTGTGGTGCACGTGTGTGTACATATGTGTGGGGGACATGTAGGGGGGCACGAGTGTGGGGGTGGCGTATGTATGTGGGCAAATGCATGTAGCACATGTGTGAATGGGGACATGTGTTTGTGGGGGCACACGCGGAAGTCAGGAGACGTGAGAGACCTGGCTTCCCCCTCCACCATGTAGGTCCCGGGGATTGAACCCGGGTGATAGCCGTGGTGGGTATTAAGCACATTTATCTACTGAGCCTTCTAGACAGTTCAACAGTTAAGAGCACTAGCCTCTTCCAGAGGGATCTGAGATCAATTCCCAGCACCACGTCAGGTGGCTCATAGCCACCTTTAACTTCTGTCCCAGGGGATCCAGAGACCTCTGGCTTCTGTGGGCACCTGCACCCAAGAGCACATACCCATACAAGATCACACATCTGATACACATCTGAACATAAATACAATTAAAAAGGAATGATACTTTAAAAATAAATCATATCTGTTTATATACACATAAACTAAAGCATGTGAAGCATAGAGCAAGTGTCTGGGATTGTCTGAGTGAGGAGAGCCAGATGCCTCCCTGTGACAGGCATGGTGAAAGACTGAATAAAATGCAGAGAAAGCCCATGTCCCTGGATAGAAAGAACAGAAAATGGAAAGATACACATCTCATCATCCTCTGTGTCTTAGGACCATTCTCGAGGAAACCTTGACAGGGATTTTGTTTGCCTTTTTGAGAGCAGAACGGAGCCTGAGGAATGTTGGTGATCGTGAGTTAGGGAACGTGAGCTGATGTCACCGGACTCCTTAGCCAAATGTCCGGATGATTTAAAGCAGTGCAGCTCGGAACAGTGTGGTACGGAGGGGAAAACAAAGCAACAGCCACCCCAGGTTACGAGCGTTTTCATAAAATACTGCCGTGCAAATAGTTTCTCAAGCCAGGAAAAGGGGAGACTTACTCAATGGAGCGTCAGCAGGTGCTACTATGCGTGTGGCCTTCAAGATTGATTTTGAAATTTAGCATCGACTGTGGTGGGAGTGAGAGGGGCCTTTGGGGAAGCAATGATGTCTTCAGGATTGCTTGATCCTCAAAAAACAAAGCAAGACAAAAACCTCTGCTTGGGCCCAGCCATGGTGGCTCAGGCCTTTAATCCCAGTACTAGGGAGACAGAGGTAGGCGGGTCTTTCAATTTGAGGCCAGGCTGGTCTATAGGGCATTCCAGGACAGCCAAGGCTACGCAGAGAAACTGTCTTGGAGAAAACAACAACAACAACAAGAAACCCTTTGCTTAAAGACACCATAAATAACACCAATTGAAAATCAAGGTGTGAACTGGGGCATCAGGTCCACTTTTGTTCTATAGCTGTTTGACAGTCTGGATAGAGAGAGCCTCCCAGCTGTTAAGTAAGTGCTTTCAGGGCTCCTGGGTGTGCTGAGGGTGGAGCTATTGGGAAACTGTTTACAGTCATTGGATGAGCCAGAGAACCTCAAGCCTTGAATTCAGGTCAGAACCACTCTGGATTGCTACCACCTCCAGATATCCAGCAAGAAAACCAGCCTAGAAACAGCTCCTGATACACATCCAAAGATCACTGGGCAGCTCAGGCTTCAAGAGGCAAGGCTAGCATGAAGTGCTAAAGTGGTGATGCTGGCGGGTGGAGCTAGTCCTGGGACAGAGGATTTCCATGGTAATTTGGTAGAGGTGGATGCTCTTAATACCCACAACAGTCCCACTGAGCCAAACCTCAGGGGGCTGGGACCCAGGGTCAGCTATCCCTCTCTGAATGGCAAATTTAGGTCACTCTGATGGACACAGACATTTGAAAACCAATGGAAGCTTTTGAGCACCTTTGGTCAGAGATATTGTCAAGACAATTTTTAAACTTCTTTTTTCCATTTATAGTGTGTGTGTGTGTGTGTGTGTGTGTGTGTGTGTGTACACGGTCTGCTGTGGTGCCCTTGCAGAGGTCAGAGGACAACTTGTGGGAGTATGTTGGCTGGCTCTCTCCTTCTACCATGATCAGCCGGGCAGTGGTGGCGCACGCCTTTAATCCCAGCACTCGGGAGGCAGAGGCAGGCGGATCCCTGTGAGTTGGAGGCCAGCCTGGTCTACAGAGTGAGTTCCAGGACAGGCAGGTCTACACAGAGGAACCCTGTGAGGCATTTACCAGCTTTCCACTTTTGTTCACTTACAGATGTGGGGTGAAGTGCCGAGGGGAGAAAGACAGTGTTCTGCCCAGCTGTGGACTCCAGATGTAAAGGTCATGTCCACCTTCATAACCCTTCCACTACTTCCCTTTGGCATGCCATGCTGTCGGGCTCTAAGGCTGCCCTTACGCAAGCAGTAGGCATTCATTCGTTTGCCCTGAACTTGAATCGAGTCTAAGTCTTTCCCAGGGGAATCAAGCACCACAACAGTGCCTGTACTCTTTGAGGCATCTTGCCTGGCCTCAGGAGAATCCTTGCTTCAGGTCTGAACAGCCCTGAGGTTTATAATCAAGAGTAGGTTATAGAACGGACCAGGAGAACTGTCTGTGTTCAGGCCTTGTTGAAAGGGAGAGAACTGTTCTGGAAAGACAGAGGCATACAGCTTGTAGCACAGCTCATCAAAGCCAGGGAAGGGAGGAGGAGAAGAGCTGGGCTCTGTAAGTCTGTTGTTCACTTCTCTGAGAGGTTTAAACACATGTATTGTGGTCTCACTCTTCTTGTGAAAATTCAAACAGTATTAAAGTCCAGCAGGTCAAAACAAAAGAGTAGACTGAAAAGCAATCCTGACCGTCAGATAACACTGGGTGCCTATCTGTGTTTTTATCCTGCAGACTCTCGTCTGGGAAACCCAAAGCCCACTCAAGTCTTTACTCAGGGTAAGGCATGGTTTAAACTTCGGACGTGTGTGTCTTCCTCTTTTGCATGGTCATGAGTGAATCCTTTTTTACTCACAGTACAGATAATAGCCAAAGGCCTGGGAGGGCAGATGCATCTTCTAGGTCATCAGACTTAGGACTCGCCCCAGAGGTGCTGGTTGGGGATGCTCTAAAGTCTGCCTAGGGGAGGATGGCACATGCCTAGCAACTGGTGTGACACTCATCACAGGGCAATGTGCCTGTGGCATCTGCTGGGCTGGGGATAGGTCCTGAATGGGACACCCAGACACGGTGGCAGTGTGGGCCTTGGATGCTCACGTCTCTGCTGTCTTAGCAGCTCAGATTCGGGCACAGGTGTAGCCCAGCCTTTCTTGGACACCCTTCCTCTGCAGACCAGACACCCCCTCTCCCTACCCCTCCCCATGCCCTAAGAGACCACAGTATCCAACCTTGTCTGACTCTGAGTAGGTCTCCTGTATCAGGGTCTCTGGCTCCGTGCTTAGGTCCGAGGGCTCGGGGAACTTCCTTGACAAGGCAAACAGCACGGCGTCATGAAGGCTGAGGAAGAGCTGGGCCTTCGTGATGCCTTCATCAAAGAAATCATTCTTCTCAAACAACTTGACCACAGAGGCTACAAACCAAACCCAAACATACAGGTGTCAGTGCCTGAGAGCAGAGCCCCTGGGATACAAGACACACACTCACTCACAGGGTAAAGGGCAACTCACTGTGACACCCTGAAATGAGCACCAAAATGTTGGCATTGTAGAAAGCATTGCACATCTGCAGAGAGAGAGAGAGAGAGGGTGGAGTCAGAGGGCTGCATGTAGGCCAGAAACGGCTACCAACTAGCTGGGGTCTGACTCTCATCAGGTGTTCACTTGCTGGGGCATTTGTATTCCTTCCTGCTTCTGTGTACTAGGGCTGGAGACACAAAAAACCAAGCAGGGCACCTCACCGTGGGTTGGGAGTGACTACAGGGAAGGCTGCTTACAATTCCAAACAGGGAGACCTCCCACAGTAAGAGTGTGAACATGAGGAGGCCTCAGGGCAGATGGAGCCGAGGCTCTTGGGAGCACACTAGAGAGTGGATACAAAGAGCTATCCTCCTTTTCAAAAAGTTCTATTTCTACTCAGGCACATGTGTGTGAGTCTGTGTATCTGCAATGCGTGCCTGGCACCCATAAAGGCTAGAGAGGGCATTAAATTCCCTAGAGTTCCAGACAGTTGTGAGCTGCAATGTGGACGTTGGACCTGGGGTCTCTGTAAGAGCTCAAAGCTGCTGAGCCACCTCTCCAGCCCCGTGTTTGTTATTTTTGGGTAAGTGGACATAATATTTTCCTCCAACAAGGAGTATACAGAACCATTACAGAAGAATGAAGAAGCCTAGACCTTTAGTGTATAGATGTAGACCATGAGTCCCATGAGTCTCACAGCTGTAAGGCAAAGGATCCTGGCTTGCCTCCATCAGAAAGCCATCTGTGTAGGCCAAGTGTGGGTGCCATAATTCAAGGTGTCTCTGAAAGAATGGGAGGCACGAGAGGGATGCTGGGCACTGTCCCACAGAGCAGGTGTGAAGAGCCAGGAAAAGCCAGATGCCAGGCGTTCTGAAGCACCGAGTCTTTAAAACAGGAGCGATTCTTGGGACTGCTGGGAGAACTTAGGCAAAGGAGTGTGTGTGTGTGTGTGTGTGTGTGTGTGTGTATGTGTGTGTGTATGTGTATATGTGTGTGTGTATGTGTGTGTGTGTATGTGTGTGTGTGTGTGTGTGTGTGTGTGTGTGTGTGTGTGTATGTGTGTGTGTGTGTATGTGTGTGGGTGTGTGTGTGCGCGCGCGCGCGTGTGCGCTCAACTTGGTCCTGCAAGCTGCATGCAGCATTTGAGAATGTGGGTTGAGCAACTCTAAAGTCTCTATAGAACAAGACTAGAAGGCAACCAAACCCAGCCCAACAGCCTTCTGGGGACTTCTGAAAAGTTCCCAGAAGGAGACAGTATCAAATATATCTGAATCTAAACTGTTGGTGAGAGCCGGGCTTTGTGGAGCACACATTAACCCCAGCACTTGGAAGACAGAGGCAGGCAGATCTCTGTGAGTTCCAGGCCAGCCCGCTACAACTACATAGTAAGTTCCAGACCGGAAAAAAAGAGGCTCCAGATGCCCTTAAGAAAAGCCTACTTCTTCAGGAGTGTGAAGGCTTCATAAAACAGCATCCAAGTCAGACGAGGATATGCCCATCAAAGGAGCGGGCAGGCGCCTAAGAGCTGGGAGGGAGTGTCCCACATGTTTAAACGGGGCCATCGAAAACAGGGGTGGGACAGAGAAGTGTCTGAGAGGAAAAGGCATTAAACAGCAAAGCCAGCTCAGGAACCATGCAGCTCTGCTGTCCACTCTGCAGCAGAAGCAGAGGCTTCTGAGAGAACCTCTGAGTCATACTACCAAAGAAGAGACAGGGAGGAGGGGAGACCCTGCTGGTGCCTGACAGGCAGGGTCAGACTTGAAGCGTCATTTCTTTTAACTTTTCCAGGCTGAGCACTGCCTGGAGCAGAGCAGCCAACCAGCGGGGGGAAATCTTGGTGACCCTTTCTTTTTCTGTAGAGCTTGGTCACTGAAAAGGTCCGTAGATGTCCACAGTGGGTGGGTGGGACACAGATACTGCCTCTGTGATGTTAAGAAGCAACTACTCTGTCCCCAATTTCTTAAGAAATAATGAATTATTCAGGACTAGGGAACTAACTGCTCTAGTTCAACAAATCAGAGCTGGTTTATTTCCTTATTATTTTGATTTTAAACCACCTTCTGTGTCCCCATCTCCAGTGACTGAGCAATCCCATGATGCAGAGAATTACATTGGCATGGGCTGTAGGAGGGGTCAGAGCCTGGGGCCAGGCCTCTGGTACTTACCTGCCTAAGTATAACCAAAGCTCGATTATCCACATAGTGCACCATGGAAAAGTCCAGAATGATGGTATGGGTGTTGATCTGCACGCTCGTATCTGAGTAAGGCATGATGACGGATCTGGATCTACTCTGTGCTAAGCTTTCTGAGTTTTCGGGCGGCGGTAGTGAACTGTTTCTTGGGGGGTTGTTGGGTAGCCAGGCTTTCTCCGTGTCCTCGTAGCTCTGCCCGACATTTCTCTGCGATGTGGAAGACACTGTGTAGGGGATCTGTTCCTCAGAAGTGCTTTGGCTGGTGTCCCCACTGCCCAGGTAGGCGCATTGGACCAGGTTGATGGATGACCCCTGCTCCTGTCTGTTTTCATATCGCTCTGTGTAGACAATCTGGGGCATCAGAAGAGAATGGGACCTTGGTGAGGTTCAGGCAGGGGCAGAGCCCCTGTCCTCCTCGCTTGCTGTGTTCCCTGTGAAGCTCTTCCTCCTCACTCCTTTTGAGCTTGGCTGTCCCACAAGCACTTGAACCCAGTCAGAGACTGCAGTCTCTCACCTGCCCTCCTCCATGGCCCCTCCCTCCCAGCTGTGTGTCCCTCAGTGACATCCGTCTGTGAGGCAGACTTGGTAGCACCTTTAGTTATTCACTTCCCTTACTCCTGGATCCAGTGAGTCTTCAGTATTTATTATCACTTCCTGTAAAGTGCTTTTTCTCTCTCCGTTTCACATGTATGTATGTTGTATGTTGTATGTATGTATGCATGCACGTGCCCGTGAGCATTATACAGTATATACAATCAGGCCCAATACATCACATGTGTACAGGAGGGCCAAAAGAGGGGTGAGAAGAGATCGCCTTGAACTGTAGTTATTGGTAACTGAGCCGCTTTGTGTGGGTGCTGGAAACTGAACCTGGGTCGGAAGGAAGAGCAGCAAGGGCTCTCAACTCCTGAGCCATTTCTTCAGACCTGCAATCTGCTTCCTATCAGGGGCTCCACCACATCTTACATGCACGAACAGCTTTCATCCAGCCTTAAGAACACAGCGGTTGGCTTCTTGAGAAGCTTGTCTTCATCTCTGCCTGCCTCCCATCCCCTAAGAGACCCGAGTGGCTGGTGGAGCATATGGACAGAACCATGGGCTGGGAGCACCACACAGTGCCAGGCTAGTGTGGCCTCAGCATATGGAGTGTGACGGTTGGGCTTGTCACCTGTTCTTTCTTCCTCACCCTCTACTGGGTTGTGTCTGCCTGAAAGCATCACTCCCATGATCCTGAGAGCCTCATACATATTTCTGCCTCACGGTCCTTGCCAAGCCTACTGGTATGGAGATCTCTAGTTCCCATGCCAATAGCAATGTGAGTGACTTCAACAGCATGTATCCGTTCACCATGTGGTGCCTCTGGCTTTCTAAGTTCATGCCGCTCTCTCTATGCAAAGTCTTATGTGCTGTTAGAAGCTAGACATATTCTTCTGACTATAATCAGAAGATGGCACTACTCATACTGTATTGTACACTACTATTCCTATTAATAATTTCAAGTTGGGCTGGAGAGACAGCTCAGTAGTCCAGAGCGCCTGCTGCTCTTGCAGAGGGTCAGGGTCCAGAGCGCC
>JADRCH010000129.1:1477175-1613644 GCA_019843965.1 Rhynchomys soricoides | reverse complement strand
GAGGGTCAGGGTCCAGAGCGCCTGCTGCTCTTGCAGAGGGTCAGGGTTCAGTTCCTAGCACCCATTTCAGGCGGCTCACAACCACCTAAAACCTTAGCTCCAGGAGATCTGATGCTCTTCTAACCTGTGTAAGCATCTGCGCGCACACACACACACACACACACACACACACATTTATAAACATACACGCAAATATATACATACCATACATACACATACACAAACACATACATACACAAACATGTATACACATAAAAAATCTCAAATTGTACCATTATTTACCACCTTGAAAGGAAAAAAGATTAAAATTATAATATGCTTGGACATTATACAAAGATTAGAAAGGTGAAAGATACTTTATTATAGAAAATATACATTATATTTATGTCACATTAATGAGAACTGCCTCCCTGATTTGACTTTAAACCCAATGAATGTTTCAGAGCAACCTTACACATTCTGGGTGTTGAGTAGGTAAGCAGCACAAACTCAGCTGGACTCGGTTGGACCGATAAACCTCAGAACCATTCAGCATGGCATGGCAATTCCAGGATTTGGGGTGGGAAACAGGATGGTTACTGTGAGCTTTAGGCCAGCCTGGACTATACCACGATACCCTGCCTCAAACAAGTTGGGTGTGGTGGCATCTCAGCACTTGGCAGGCAGAGCCAGTAGAGTTCAAAGGCAGAGTCAGTAGGGTCAAGAGTTCAAAGTCAGAAAGGAATGTTGTACAGGCCTTTGAGAGGAGAAAGCAGATGGATCTCAGTGAGTTCATGGCCAGCCTGGTTTACAGATTGAGTTCCAGGCCAAGGAGAGCTACATAGTAAGACCCTGCCAAAAAATATATATGCACACATGCAACACACAAATGCGTGTGCATATATATAATTAAAAAATGTATATGTGTTTGGATCAAACTCACTCCAGATTCTTGCCTCTCCAATTCCCCTTCTATCCCTCACGCTGAACCCAAACTCAAGTGGCTCTCTCAGGTTTCCACTTTTTCCATATCAAGAGTCTATCTAGTGTCACGTCTGCGTGCGCGTGCCCCTCATAGTCTATCTAGTGTCACGTCTGCATGCGCGTGCCCCTCATAGTCTATCTAGTGTCACGTCTGCATGTGCACTGGTGTATGTGGAATGGACTGTTTTTTCCTTAAAGGGAATGGCTAGTTTATTTTGGGGGGGGGGGGGTAGCCAGGTGGCAGTGGCACACGCCTTTAATCCCAATACTCATGAAGCAGAGACAGGCAGATCTCTGTGAGTTCAAAACCAAGCTGGACTACAGAGTGAGTTCTAGGACAGCCAGGGCTACATAGAGAAACATGTCTTAAAAACAAACTAACAAACAACAAACAAACAGAAAAAAAGAAGGAAGGAAGGAACGAAGAGCGAGCGGGGGAGGAAACGGGACGGGCAGGAGAGATGCGGCTCACCCTGGTCTCTGGCTCCAGCTCTTCGCAGTCACAGAAACACCTACAAATTTTGTTTTCTCTTACACTGGTCTCACTTTCATGAAACAGAGTATAAATCTCTTCTTCTTTAAGAGGCAACTTTACCATATTGACCTGGGAGACAGAAGAGGGGTCTCACACAGAGACAGGTGGTGGAAAGGGAAAGCCAAGGATGTACAGGATGCCTGGGGGCAGCAGGCCCTCACCTCTTTTAACAACTTGTGCTTTAGACGGTACACATTAACAAACGTGATGGAGCTGCAACACTGCAGGATTTTCACCCCAGGGAAGAGTATCACCTGCAAGACATGGTACAAGGCCTCTGCTCAGTTACGAAGAAGAACCACACAGCCTTATCATCTGTTTAACTGGGCTTTGTTGTTGTTTGGTTGGTTGGTTTTCTGAGATCCTCTTGCTTTTACCTCCCAAATGCTGGGATTCAAGGCCTGAGCCACGATCACCACCAGAATTACACAGCTTTCACAGTTCCTCAAGAACCTGTCCTTAGTGGGTTGAAGGCTAGAAAGCTAGCTTGCTCTTTCTCCCCCCTCCTTGTGTGTGTGTGTGTGTGTGTGTGTGTCTGTCTGTCTGTCTGTCTCTCTCTCTCTCCAGGGTTTTACTATGTGCTTTTGCTAGCTTGGAACTGGAGTTGGATCTCTGGCTGTGAAGTGGGAGATGCACAGCCCTTGCTCAGCTCTGCCTGCAGAGTGCTGCGGTGAGAGGCGAGCACACCCACACACCCCTGGCGCCCCTTCCACTTCTCACTCTATCTAGCCTTCTTCTCCCTGAGTCACAGTGAGAGGTTAGAGGGCCCTCTGCTGGCTGAGGGGTGTAAGGATACCATCTGTCCCTTGGAGCCTCAAGTCTCCCGTGCCCTGTGGAGTGGGCTGTAGTGCTTCACAGTGGTGAAGGACTGGGGCTGAGCTGGCTGCTCCTCTACACCCCACTTCCCGTATGTGTGTGTGGATGTATGTGTGCTTCGTGTGTGTTTGTATGTGCATGTGACTGTATGTGTGTGGGCACATGGGCGTGAGAATGCCCTGAAGTGTAAGAGGTGCATGTCTGAAGGCGAGAGGTTAAGGTCCAGTGTTGTTTTCAATTGTTGTCCACTATTTACTGAGGGAGGGCCTCTCACTGAAACCCAGCAATCTATGATTCGTTTCGTCCAGATATCCAGCTTGTCTTGAGATGTCTTCTCTTTGCCTCCCAAGTACTGAGATTCCAGGGTTTCTGAGGTGGTGGGCTCCTCGTACATGCATGGTACTGGCTTTATCCACTGAGCCATCTTCCCCCATCCCTGAGCTGGCTTCTTACCTCCTGGTAGTCATTAACATTTCTGTAAATGTTGGTGTTGGGGATCTGACCCAGGACGAGGATCTTGGTTCTGGAAGGAAATGCACTTGTCTTAGGTCGCTGTGCCCTTGCCTTGCACAGCTGTCCTGCACCGACCAGAGGCTGAGTACCTGTGCGAGCGGACAGTGATGATGAAGAAAGTGAAGGTCAGCGAGATGAGCAGTCCAACGTCTAGGCCCAGGAAAATCGCAGCGGAGAATGTCACCATCCAAACGACCTTGTGGAAAAGGGTTAGGAAAGGGGGAAGAGACCTTGAAAACGAGCAGGGTGCAGAGGAACCAGGCTCACCTCAGACAGCCGGACCCCAGAGGCTGCCTAGGTGTTCTCTGATGGCGTCCTGATCACCTCTCCTTTTCTTTCTTTCTCACATTACCAATGTCCCCGTGTACAAAATGGAGACAATGTTATTTGCCTCGTCAGATGGTAGGTGGGTTGTCATGAGGAGCCAAAACTCACTGAATTATCATTAAACATTTGCGATAGTTATTATACCTATTTGTTTATTTATTTAATATTAAGGGCAGGTTTACTGGGAAGCTGGTCACGGGTGGATGCGTTTACTGGCCCCAAGGACCAAGGTCAGGGAACTGGCCATGGGGAAGGAGGTGAGAAGAGGGAGAGGAAAGGAAGTGGGCAAGCGTGCAGAGAGAGGAGAGGAGAGCAACGATTTATTTTTAGAATTGTATTTATTTTGTGTATGTATGTGTGTGCTCATGTTGGTGTGGTGGCCATATGTGTATATGCCTGCATGTAGAGGTTAGCGGAAGTTTGTTTTTTGAAGTTGGGTCTCGCACTGGCTTGGAGCTCCCTGTAGGCTAGGCTGGCGGCCAGCAAGCCCCAGGGACACCCCCTGCCTTTGCCTTTCCAGCCCTGAGATTCTCAGTTTGTGCTACAATGCCTAGCTTTTTTTATTTGGATCCTGGGGTTTTAAGTGGCAAGCTCCTGCTGACTGAGCCTTTGCCTGCCCCCTTTGAGATGTTCAGAGGTGCCGTGGGCACTCTGCACTCCGGCTGGAGCTCAGCTCTGGCTGGTTCTGCTCCCCTGCAGGCCCCAATTCCAGCCGCACTGAGGCGTCTGTACTCACACATTCATACTGGTCCTGCCTCCACAGAGTGGGTAAGTTGTAAATAGTTTCGAGGTAGGGCACCACATTGCTTAAGATAATCCCTGCCAGCACAGCCTGTGGGGGAAAGACAAACGGCCTCATTCTCCCTCCAGGGACAAGTTTCCCAAGTCCTCTCAAGGGAGCCACAAGGACTAGCCTGGCCTCTGGACCTACTCCATGGGTTCCCCTGTGAGCAGCACACCCAAATGCTGCCATATGGCACAGATAAAAGCCCTTCCCTTTTCTCTCCACTATTCTAGTGTGTCAAGTCCGACAGGCAAGGCTACGCCGAGGTCAGAGCTGATTCAGCCAGGCCATTAGCTGGCCCGTTTGTGCTTGCTTTCCGAGCGTCCAGTACAATACAGACACAGTGGGTCGGCAGACAAGAGGCCAGCACAGACAAAGTCAGGCATGGCTTCTTCCCACCAGTTGTTGTTTTTTGTTGTTGTTGTTTTGTTTAATAAATTGATTTTACCTAATTTTTTTTTTAAAAAAGATTTGTTTATTCATGTATTTTTACTTAGACAAGCACACTGTCCTTCAGACACCCCAGAAGAGGGCATCAGATCCTATTACAGATGGTTGTGAGCCACCATGTGGTTGCAGGGACCTGAACAGGACCTTGCAGGAGCAGCTAGTGCTCTGGACCACTGAGCCATCTCTCCTGACACCCCGCAGCCAAACTTTAACCAATGATAGAAAGATGTGGTGGGACAGACAGCACCTCAATTTCACAGGGATTTGAAGAATTCATTCTCTCTTTCTTCTTCCTCCTCTTCCTCTTCCTCCTCCTCTTCTTCTTCTTCTTCTTTGCGTTTATATTTTGTTATGGTTTTTGTTTTTCCCAGACAAGGTTTCCCTCTGTAGCTTTGGCTGTCCCAGAATTCACACCATAGACCAGGCTGGCCTCACATGGAGACCTGCTTCTACCTCCCAGGTGTACCACCACCACCTGAGGCAAGAAATATCCCAGGAAACAGATCTCATCACAAAGCCATGTGCAGCAGAGCTGTGTCCTTTCTAAATATTAAGGTAAGACATTCATTTCATTAAAAAATAATTACAGGCAGCTGGGCAGTGGTGGCACACGCCTTTAATCCCAGCACTTGGGAGGCAGAGGCAGGCGGATTTCTGAGTTTGAGGCCAGCCTGGTCTACAGAGTGAGTTCCAGGACAGCCAGGGCTATACAGAGAAACCCTGTCTTGAACCCCCCCACCCCCCCAAAAAAATACAGGGGCTGGAGAGATGGCTCAGTGGTTAAGAACACTGACTGCTCTTCCGGAGGTCCTGAGTTCAATTCCCAGCAACCACATGGTGGCTCACAACCACCTGTAATGGGATCTGATGCCCTCTTCTGGCGTGTCTGAAGACAGCTTCAGTGTGTTCATATAAATAACATTAATTAATTAATTAATTAATTAATAAAAAATAATTACAATTCTACATAATTTTATTTTTAAAAACATTTTTTGTTTCCTTGAGACAAGGTCTTTCTATGTAGCCCTGGTTATCCTGGAACTTACTGCATAGACCAGGTTGGACGCCATCCTCCTACCTCTGTATACTGGATGCTAGAATTGCAAGTGTATGTCACTTTGCTTAGTCTGTGTAATCTCAATCATCACAGAGGCAGCTGCTGCTAGCACTCTGGTATGTTCTATATGGTTTTGGCACAACCCTATAGCATTGCTTATAATCACTTGGTTTCAGCTGTAATACACACACATAAAATGGCTAAGGATCAGGTCATGTCTCAGACAAAGAAAGAAGAGACACATTTAAGCAGAGACACATGCAGTTGAACACAGGGCCAAAAGTCAACCAGCAGGCCTGCTCTTCCAAGGCTGTGAATAACCAGGAGGCTGTGGGACAGCAATGGACAGAGTTCAGACACAGACAGAAAACACAGATGGCATGGGCATAAAGGCAGCAAGTGTCTGAGTCTCTCCAGCAATGGGCTTCCTACATCTGAATCTGTCGCTCTTCACTGGCTGCCCACCCCTGAATCTCAATGAGATTAATGAGAACAATTGACATGGTTTCTTGACCACTCTCTACAAGATCAACATGACCTTGTTTTACATGAATATAGGATGTATTACATAGAGACATGGATCCCACATAATCATGTGTAATATGCAACCTTACGATGAAGACACAGCATGATCACTGCTGTGCTGTGTCTAAGGTGTGTGTGCCTGCACACGGAGGTCAGAGGAAGACTCAGGTGTCCCACTCTGTGACTCCTCATACGTTCTCCTGAGAAAGCTCTCTCACTGAACTGGGAGCTCACTAATTTCTTCCTTTTTAAGCAAGGCTGTCTAGACAGCAGGCCCCAGCAATCCTCCTGTCTCTGTCCACTTCCTTCCAGCACTGGGTCGCAGGTGCATGTAGCCACAGCTGGCCCTTACATGGGCGCTGGATATCTCAACTGAGTTTCTCATGCTTGTACAACAGGCAGTCTTACCCACTGCCATCTCCCTGGCTCCAGGATGCTATTATTTTAATAAAAGAGGCTGGAGCCACCACTGGGGACCAAAAAATGCAATTCTCTGCATGGATGGTCTACCGAGATTCCATCTTTCTTTTAAGATTTATTTCTTTGTATGTGTATGAGTGTTTGCCGGCATGTATGTATGTGTGTCACATGTATGTGTTTGAGGAGACCAGAAGAGGGCCCCAAATCCCTTGGAACTGGCATTACAGACAGTTGTGAGCCCCAATAGACACCACCGACCCTTCTCCAGCCCGCCCACCCCCAGATCCCGGCTTCTGACTCACTCAATCCCACTTACGTTAGGCAGATTGTGGAAGAAGCTTCCCATCTTCACCATCAGCAGCAGCATCACACCTGCGCCTACCAGAGAGGCAAACTGAGGAGACAGAGCTGGTTGAGGAGAGCCGTCAGGCACCTGTTGGTCCCTGTCTGTGCCTGTGGCCGTCTATGTGCTGAGAAGCATGCATTTTTTTTTTTTTTTCTTAAGAAGAGTTGGGGATTCAGGACACGTGCCTTCTAGGATCTTAGTGAAATATTCGACACACAGTAGGTACTTCATGAGTGTCATGTGAATGCTGTCTGGTTTCAGTTTTCCTTGGGATCCTTATTGTCATAGCTTGGGGACTATGAATCTCCTAAGATACAGCTTATGTGTCTCAGCTTTAAAAACTTTAGCCTCTATATTTCATCCTATTAGAGGTTATTTTTATTTTATGTGGATGACTATTTGCCTGCATGCATGTATGTATACCATGTCCACGCCTGGTACCTGAGGAGCCCAGAACTGGAGTTACAGATGCTGTGAGCTACCTGAGTACAAGGACTCAAACCCAAGTCCTTCGTAAGAGCAGCAAGTACTCTTAACCACTGAGCCGTGTCCCCCTGCCCTACAACAGGGCCGGAGATAACTGCAGGGGTTACAGGGTGTGCTACCAGACCCCCCCCCCCAATAACTTTTAAAGACAGAAATCTAAGCGAAAATTAAGGCGAGCACAGAATCCAACCTCTTCCCAGAGGCTCCTGACTAACAAGAACATTACAAGATCAACCCAAATGGAGTCCTTCTATAACAGTCATGCAGACAGTGGACAGATGTGCATCTCTCCTTCCTTCCGTGGACATGCTAGGGGTGGGATTCCTTTTCAACACACCTGCTGTCTTCCTCCAGATTTGTCCTGGATAACAGTCCTGGCCATACTACCCGTAAACACACAACATCTGAAAAAGGAGCTGACCACATTGCAAAGGCCGATGGCTATTACATCCTGCAAAGAAACAGCAGAGCCTTTGAGCCCACTTTTTGTTGAGGAATCTGATTTTGAAGTAGGAGTACACTGTTTCTGAGGTGACATCGGGGCTCTTACGCCCTATCAGTAACGCTTGGACGTAGCCGAGAGGAGCACCCCGGGAGGGCCAGTCGGACTTTCTGGATTAAATTGTATCTCTGCCCTCGCTTCTGATAAGGGACACGCCTTCTGAAAGTAATAAAACTGACTCCTGCCTACTCCTCTTTTTCATGACTCCTTGGACTTAGACTCACAGAGAGCTCAGTGCTGGCCTTCTCTCTCCTCTACACTAACTAGGACACAGCTTGCTTCTGTGTCCCTCTCGAGTTCTAGGAAAAGGACCACTTTCAGAGTAGTTAAAGATTTTCTCTAAAAAAATAAATGGCAAAAGCCAAAAGGCAAGGCATTATGTTAATGACGGGGACAAGCAGCCTGGCTTGTATGTGCTGTTTCATGTCACCTGTGTCCCAGCAATCATCTGGCTTCTAGGGCCATAGGGAAGGAAGACAGAAACTCTGCTAGCTCAGCAGCACCATGCCATATGCTATCATTTGCTGTCATTATTGTTTGAGACAGGGTCTCATGTAGCCCAGGCTGGCCTTTAACTCCTGAGCCTGCCTCTACTTCCTGAGTTCTGAGATAACAAACTCCTGTCACCCCACCTGGTTAATTTCTTCACCTCTCTGCACCACAGCCATTCTAGGGGACAATCCTTGTATGGGCCAACAGACTGTGCTCCCAGAGGAATGGCACCTGCATGTTGGAGGGAGACTCACACAGAGAACAACCACAGCACTCAACAGGGTGCATGTGCTCACCTGGTTGGAATTGGTTCTGTAGTTATGGAAGGTGGCAATCTTCTTGCCCAGAGACGCAACCAGAAAGGAGCTCACTAAAGATAAAGACAAGGCTTGTAAAATAATTCTGCTGAGAACGATGAACTCTGGAGTCTCAGGGGACACGAAGCTGGAACACAAGAGTGGGATTACTGCTGATGGCAGGAGGTGCCTCACTGCACCTCCCCCTCTGCCCGCAGCCCTTGCGCCAGGCAGACCTCATGGTCCCTCCCACACCTTTTTTTTCCTTCTTAACAAGGGCCAGTTGTGGTGGCACACGCCAGTAGGATTTGCTGAAGGAGGCAGAGGGAGGAGGATCACAAGTTCGAGGCCAGTCTGGGCTACACATTTTTAAAAAGCTGGGCAGTGGTGGCGCAAGCCTTTAATCCCAGCCCTTGGGAGGCAGAGGCGGTGGATTTCTGAGTTCAAGGCCAGCCTGCTCTACAGAGTGAGTTCCAGGACAGCCAGGGCTACACAGAGAAACCCTGTCTCGAAAAAAACAAAACAAACAAACAAAAACAAGTAAAGGACAAATGGAGCAATGGAGGCAGCAGCCTGTCAGAACAGCCAATGAATCAGACCAAGTGACAAAGGCCATCCCACAACATCCTCTGTGGTTCTCCAGTCCTTGTCCCCACCTTACAGTGAGGGCAAGTAACAGGGCAAGTAGCGGAGGAAACTGCTTCTGCTACTGAGGACATTCTGGGGGTGTGTGCTGCAAGACGACACTACACCTAAGATGCTTTAGAGCTGAAAGGCTCACAAGTCCCCTTCCATTCACATTCTTCAGGACACATGCAAATTCCACACACACCTTCTCCCTTAGAGGTCTTGTTTGTTTGCTTTTTGTTTTTTACTTTTCAAATCAGAATCTCAGGTAGCCCAGGCTGATCTGGAGTTCGGGTCCCTGTCTAAACCTCCCCAGGGCTGGCGTTACAGCTGTGCACCTTCACCCGGCCCACTGACCTGTGTACTTTTAAGAATGAGTTTTATGGTATGTTAACAAGATGATAAAAGAGTGTTACAAATAACTTTATACTAATATATTTGATAATTCCAAATAAACGGATAAATACTTTGAATGATTCAAATTAACAAAGTGTTTTCCAGGAGAGAGAGAGAGAGATAACCCGAAGCAAACACAATGGTCACACAGTGTGATGGCGGTGGTAACTGTCAACTTAAATTATCTAGAGTCACTTGGGAGATGAGCTTCTGGGCATCCCTGAGAGTTGTCTTCATTGCCTAATGAAGGTGGGCAGGTTTGCCCACTGTGGTGCTGCTGTTCCCTCGTGGGGACCCAGGACTGTAAGTGCAGAAGGGGAGCTAAGCACATTATGCACTCCTCAGCCTGGCATAGAAGGCTGTGCCCAGCTGCTTCAAGCACCTGCCACCTTGACGCCCCTCCATCATGAGAGGCTGTATGCTTACAGTGTGAGCTGGAGTAAACTCTTTCTCCCATAACTGGCATTTGCCAGAGGGTATTTTATCACAAGAAAGTGACAGGGATAATAGAAGTTTTGTTTAACAACATACAAGCTGAGTATGAACATTTGCCTGTAATAAACCTAGAACCTGGGAGATAGAGACAGGAGGGTCAGGAAGTCGATGCCAAGCTACCTAAGATCACATCTCAAAAACAAACTGAAAAAAACAGCACAATAAACCGGAGTGATAGCTAAGAACCTGCCCACAGTGAACCCTTCAGGTCGATACAGCTTCACTGGCGGATTTCAAGCACAGAAGGAAGAAACCAGGCCAGTTTTACAGAAACCTCCAGAAACAGAAGCCATTACAAGGAAAAGACCCCCGAAGGCCAAGGTTTCTCACAAATATAACGGAAGAGATCTGGCCAATGTATAAAATGATAATGCGACGGAACTGCACAGGCTTCCTCTCAGGACTCAGAGGCTTCTCCTTCAAATGTCATGCATGATAGGAGGAGACGAACAAGGAAGTGAAACCCTCATGGTCTGGGAGGATCTTATTTAAGTATATCTCATACGTAAGGTTTCTTACATACATCTTCGTGTGATGGTCTGAGAGGGAGCTTATTTATTTTTTCTGTTTTTTTGAGACGGGGTTTCTCTGTGCAGCTCTAGCTGTCCTGGAACTCACTCTGTAGACCAGGCTGGCCTCAAACTCAGAAATCCACCTGCCTCTGCCTCCCGAGTGCTGGGATTAAAGGCATACGCCACCAGCTGCCCAGCGGGAGGGAGCTTATTTAAACGTATCTCATACATAAGATATTTTATATACATCTTCATGCTAGCACAGTTCTTTAAAGCTAGTCTAGGAGCATGATATGCCTCCATCTTTCATTTCTTTGGGTACCTTTATAAGTCTTGGGCAATGTCTTCTAAATCTTTTAGAGACTGTTTGCTATTTGAATTCCTATCTTTCGATTTCCACTTCCACTTCCCTATCATCAACCATGTGTGCCTGTGTGTGTCTTTGCTTGCGTGTATGTGTGTGTAGTATGTGTGTGTGTGTTGTGTGCATGTGGTATGGTTATATGTTTGTATGTGCTGTGTTTGTCTATGTGTGCAAGTGTGTATGTTTATGTATATGTATGCATTGTGTGTACATGTGTATGTGTATCTGTCTATATTGTATGTGTGTGTACATGTGTCTGTGTGTGTGTAGATGTGTGTGTGTCCAAAATGCTTGTTTTCATTATCTTTTATCAAACAGACACTTACATAGGACTCCATACTTGGATTCCATTCTAGAAACAGTAGAAAGACCCGCAGTGAGACCAAGGGTGCACTGACATGCTTAGGAGCACTGTTTGTGGTAGACTCTTCTATAGAGCTTATCTAATTAAAATTTCCTCTTGGGGCTGGAGAGATGACTCAGCGGTTAGAGCACTGACTGCTCTTCCAGAGGTCAGGAGTTCAAATCCCAGCAACCTCATAGTGGCTCACAACCATCTGTAATGGGATCCTATGCCCTCTTCTGGTGTGTCTGAGGACAGTGACAGTGTACTCACATACATAAAATAAATCTTTGAAAAACAGAACCTTCCTTTTAGTTCATGCGTAAAGCCCACTTCTTCCTTTTTGTCTATTTATGATGTTGGGTGAGAATGTGACTTTTCCAAAGAGATATGTAATAAATATAGCTTATTACCCAAACTCAACAATATAAGCCACTGCTTTCCTTCCCACTGTGATCAGTGTTACTCAGTGTTTATCAGCAAATTAGGATTAAAAAGAATACAGAATCTGGGTGTGGTGAAGAGCAGCGAAAATCCCACCATTTTGGGATGTGCTTGCTGGAGGATCAGAGATCCAAAACTGGTCTGGACTGCCTATACTACAAAAGTGAACAAACACAAAACAGAAAACATCACCAGGAAATATGGGCATAGTAGGAGTTAGGTTACAGTGTCCAATTTTATCATGGATAAATAAAAAAGGGCTCAAATAAAGAATACTCAAAGCAATGTTTAAATCAGAGTTTTGAAATGCTTCTTCTCTGTATGTGCCCTTGAATCTTATAGTGAAGGCCAAGCTGAAGAATAGAAAGCAGGCTGAGAGAAGTCTCACTGGTGCCCTCCACCAAGCTTGGGTGTGGTTCCCGGGACTCACATGGTATACAGAGAGAACCAACTCCCATAACTGTCTTCTGACCTCCGCGTGCTGCGGCATGAACCTGCCCAACACCCCCCACCACGTAAAAACAAAACAAAAAAAGTCTTAAAAAATGCAAGTTAGCTTGGCAGTGGCGGCGCACACCTTTAATGCCAGCACTCGGGAGGCAGAGGCAGGCGGATTTCTGAGTTCGAGGGCAGCCTGGTCTACAGAGGGAGTTCCAGGACAGCCAGGGCTACACAGAGAAACCCTGTCTCGAAAAACCAAAAAAAAAGAAAAAAAGAAAATAAAAAAAGAAAGAAAAAAGAAAAAGAAAAGACAGACAGACAGAGAGACATGCACATTGTCACCCGACTTTCCCTTGCACCTCCCCCCCCCCACACACACTGTATAGAGGTGGTACTGATCCTGTCTCTGTTGTTGACTAGGATAGCATATGTATTTGGCCATCACTGCATTCCACAGAAAACTGCTAGGATATGGGCCAGCATCAACATGATCGTATCAAACAGCCCACCTGTGGTTATCCTGGAGCTCAGCCAAAGACCCCAACGGTTTGGGATTCCCCTGTGTGCAATGTAGAGTCATAAGCAGTATTCTTCAAAAGTCTGCCTGTGGGTCAACACACTGCCAACTAGTCCCTTCTAATCAAAGTCAAAAATGGCAACTGTCCCATGGCTGCAAGAGTCACTGACAGATGAAACCTAATGCAGAGGACGAGTGAGTCCCGCAGAGCAGCCAGCTTATTCAAAGATAACCTACCCAGTCAAGAAGAGAATGTCGTTCAATGGCAGGGTGCTGGCTTAACCTGCTTCAATCCCAGCACAGTGCACAGAAGAGAAGGAGGCAGAGGAATGGGGGAGCAGCTGAAACCCACAATCAAGTGGGCAACAGCAAAGCACCAGTTCTCTTCTAAACATGGAATCCTGTGTGTCCTATCAGGGACACTAGAAAACAACCTCTCATCCCATCTTTTTGTTGTTTTATTTGGGGTTGGGGAGTGTGTGTCTCATTCAGCCCAGGCTAGCCTTGTGATTGTTGTGTAGCCAAGGCTAGCCTTTTAACTCTTGCCTCCACCCCAAAATGCTGGGAATACATGTGTGCACTTACATGCCTGGCTTTCTTACTCTGCTCCCGAAAGTTAACCAGATAAGAATCAGGTGTCTTTGGTGTTCTGGGTACCCAGCAGATGTCTGAATAAGCTGACAGGCTCGTGTGAGGAAAATGACAGAGGGTAAGGAAGAAACAGGGAGCTGTGCTGGCTCCTGCTTGTTCACAAGCCTGTGTTCTATACTTGATCCTATCCAAAAGGCCAACAACTGGACCTGTGTGCTGAATGAACTTAGCAGTAGCCAAGCACTCCTAGAAAAGACTGAGAGCCAGGCTGGGTGGGGAGAGGCTGAGAGGGAACCCGAGAGAGAACAAGAATTGGTCATGTAGGCCCATGCCTGTCACCCCAGCACTTAGGAGGCTGAGCCAGGAGACTGTGAGGTGGAGCCACCTACAGCAAGACCCTCTTACAAAAATAAAGGAAAAGCAATCTTGAAAAGTGGAATGATACCCAGTGGTGGCGAACGCCTTTAATCCCAGCACTTGGGAGGCAGAGGCAGGCGGATCTCTGAGTTCACAGCCAGCTTGATCTAGAGAGTGAGTCCTAGATCAGTTAGAGCTGCACAGGGAAACCCTGTCTGGAAAAAAACAAAAAACAAACCAAACCCAAAAGCAACAAAGAAGAAAGTGGGATGGCTGACCTGTAAGGAATCATGTTAATCATCATCTTGCTGTTCTCTGTAGCCATGGTTATCTTGCTTGTAAGTATGCTGAAGCCGAGAATCTGTCAGGAGATAAAAGGAAACGCGTGATATTAATACAGAGTGAGGGCTCAGAGGGTCCCATGACAGTGAATGAAATGTGGGCCGTCCTGACTAGAGAGGGGCCCTCTGTTGGATTCTCCAAGCTCCTTTTGGCACTGGAGCCAAAGTCACAGCTGCCTTGGTCTCTGATACATGGATGGGGACAGAGGGATGCTGGGGTGTCCTGGGAGCCCACAGGCCAGGTGGCCAGCCAGAGCCCCAGGTTCAGTGAGAGTCTCTGTCTCAAAAGAACAAAGAGACAAAGAGGAGGGCAGGGCTGGGGAGAAGCTTAGGATGTCAGAGTACTTGCTTGTTCTTCCAGAGAACCAAGTTCAGTTAACAGCACCCACATCAGGTGGTCAGAACTGTCTGTGACCGCTGGGACCCAATGCCCTCTTCTGGCCTCTGCCGGTACTACACTCACATGTTCCCACCCGACATACCCACATATGCAGAGAATTCTTAAAAATCTTTTAAAAATCAAAAGAAAAGTCAAGATAGAGAACGACAGGGGAGGAAACCTGATGTCAGCCACTGTCCTCGACATGTGCCCACGTGGGCAAGCTCTCTCTAACATACATGTGGACACACCTCCACACCATACACAATACATGTGTACAAAGTAAACATTTGGGTAGAGAGTACTAGTACAGCCCAGTGACTACATTTAGTAATAGTTTACTGCAGACTTGGAAACTGGGAAAGCAATAGATCTTAAATATTTACAATGAAAAGAAAATCACTGGCTATGGAACTATGTGTCTGTTAGCTAGCCATGGGACTGTGTATCTGTTGGCTGGCCGTGGGGCTAAGTGTCTGCTGGCTGGCCGTGGGGCTAAGTGTATGCTGGCTGACCGTGGGGCTAAGTGTCTGCTGGCTGGCCGTGGGGCTAAGTGTCTGCTGGCTGACCAGGGGCTTTGTATCTGTGATCCCAGAACTTGTGGGTAGGTTGAGAGTTAGAGGCCCCAGCTTGAGCTGTGTAGTGAGACCCTGCTTCAAAACTAAACCAAAACGAAGGAACAAAAAGATATTCCTGTGTGGTACCAGATGTTGACTAGCGTAACCAAATAGAACCATGATGTGCCAAACATCGCCTGTGCAGGCAAGTATACAGCATCCCTATTGTCAAGTATTCTTGAGCAAACCCCAAATTCTTACAAAACAAAAGCATATGCCCGACTCAGCAGGTCAAAGCACTTGCTGGGTGCGAGCCTAACCTGAATCTGACCCTTGGACCCACAACGAAAGGAGAGGGTCAACGCCACCAAATGGTTCTCCAGCTTTCACGTGCGTACTGGAGAATGTACACGCTTGTCTGTGGTGTACACATATGAACAATAAATTAAATTAAAATAAAATAAAAACGAAAGCATTTCATAGTCAGAAATGATGGAGCATGGCTGAAACTCCAGTATTCGAGAAGCAGAGGCAGAGGATTGTCACGAATTTGAGGACAGTCTGGGCTATATAGTGATACTCTATCTTAAAATACCAGTCAGAGGGAGAGACAGAGACAGAGACACAGAGAGAGAGAAGACAGAGACAGGCACAGAATTTTACAGAATAGTAAATATTTAAAATCGTATTCAGGGAACTGGAGAGAGGGCTCAGTGGGTAAGAGCACTGCTGATCTTGCAGAGGACCTAGGTTCAATTCCCAGCACCCACGTGACAGCTCACAACCATCTCTAACTCCATTTCCAGAGGACCAACCTCTTTTTCTGACTCCTCAGGCACTAGGCATGCATGTGGTGCCTTACATACATGTAATAACACACCCATGCACATAAAATTAAAATAAATAACTCTTAAAACAAAAGCATTCTATCAGCTTTGAGCTGATTCAATGTTTCCTTACAGTTCTTTTTTAAGAGGTTTATGTTATTCTTATTTACATGTTTGTGTGCGTCCGTATGTATGGAGGAGTGTCTGTGGAGCCAGGAAAGGCCATCTGATTCCAGAGCTGGAGCTGGGTTGTGAGCCTCCGAGGTAGGTCTTGGGAACTGAACTCAGATCCTCTGGAAGTAGCAACCGCATCCCCCAAGACAGAGTCCCTGGCTGTCCTGGAACTCTGGAGACCAGGCAGACCTCGCCTCCCATACTCTGGGATTGCAGGCACAGCAAATCCTAACTACCTCCCTGCCCTTGACCATGCTTCGCATTTCTTTGTAGTCTTCTGCCTAGGTCCCACCTACCAGCAGCAGCTCCATGGGGAACTCAATGGGGTAACGGTTGAAGGAGATGCGGATGCACTTGTTGATTCTCAGAGCCACCACAGCAGTGAGGAACAGCAGGATGCTGGTTGAGTTCGCCTTGGGAAGAGCTATGCAGTAGTTAATTATGTTCTGGAAGAAGAGAATATTGCAGAGGCTTCCTGAGGGACGGCACGGCTGCTCAAACAGGCCATTCCCAGAGTAAAGAGCAAAGAAGAGCTGCTGGGCCCAACTGCAGCCCAACTGGGTCCCACTGGAGCACCGAAGGCAGGCTTCTCCATATTAGGGATCAAACCTAGGCTCTCACGCAGGTCAGGCAAGTGCTCCTCCACTCAACAACATCCCCAGCCCTCTTCTGGTTTTTCTCTTTTGAAACAAGCTGTGTCTGTGGTTTCCATTCCCTTACCTGGGCCCCTTGTCTGGCCTCAGTGAGGACGAGGCTAGCCCTGCAGATGTGATGTGCCAGACTGAGGGGGTAGCTCGGGGGGAGGGTCCAGTCCACCCTCTCAAAAGAGAAAGGGATGGGGAGGTTATAAGAGAGGGGGCTGGGAGGAGGGAGCAGTGATCAGGATGTTAAATAAATAAACACGTAAATAAATAGATGGGGGAAAAAGTTGCCCAGGCTGGCCCTGAATTCATCTTGTAGTCCAAACAAGTCCTGAGCTCTTCCTGCTTCAGCCTCCCAAGTGGGTGAGAGTACAAGCTGGAGTCACCAAACCTGGTTTAGTTTTTTAAATTGAAGAGTAGATTTTAAAAGGAGAGAGTATACCCTATACTCTATATGCTTCATTGTAAGGGAAAGGACCTAAGAATTGGCTATGGGGTTGCAGGGTTTGGAGGTTGAAACAGGGTCTCCTATACAGCCCTGGCTAGCCTGGAACTCACGATATACCACAGGCTGGCCTCAAAATTATAGATTCTGGCCAGGCAGTGGTGGCGCATGCCTTTAATCCCAGCACTTGGGAGGCAGAGGCAGCAGATTTCTGAGTTCGAGGCCAGCCTGGTCTACAGAGTGAGTTCCAGGACAGCCAGGGCTATACAGAGAAACCCTGTCTGGAAAAACCAAAAAAAAAAAAGAAAGAAAAAAAAGAAAAGAAAAGAAATTACAGGTTCCCCTGCCTCTGCCTCCTGAGTGTAAGCGTTGGTTTTATTAATCTGTCTACTCTCATCTTGCAGGCCATTCGTGTCCTTTACTGAGCTTCTGTTTCATTTTTGCATTCAGGGGCTGCTTACACCCTCTGTATGTTTAGGACACAAGTCTGCTGTGTGACATGTGATAAGAAAATTATGAAATAGTAACTTTATAACCAAATTTAACTTAGTATGTGTGTGTGTACACACAACCTTTGGGAGTCCATTCCTTCCTTAGCAGGCAGGCTACAGGGATGGGGTTTAGGTTAACAACACACATGCTGGCAGTCAACTTTACCAGCTGAGCCATGGCACTGGCCCCATTGCTAAGTTTTTGTTTTGTTTTGGTTTGGTTTGGTTTTTTTCAGAAAGAATTTCTCTGTGTAGCTCTAGCTGTCCTGGAACTCACTCTGTAGACCAGGCTGGCCTCTCAGAGATCCACCTGTCTCTGCCTCCTGAGTACTGGAATTAAAGGTGTGCACACTGCTGCCCCACTCCATGGCCAAATCTTAATGTAAACCATCAAGTTTAAAAGGCTAAACTGAAGTGATGATTCTGATGAGCACATGCTCCAACTGGCTTCTGCAGTTGACCAAGACCCTAAATGTATAGGACATGGAGTTCCCTCTGGGCCCTCTTATCCTTCTGGGACAGGGAGAAGTGTGTCCATTTGGGCCCACTTTTCTTTGTAGGCCAGAGGAGTGTGTGAACTCTGGGAGAAGCTTGAGGTTACTCACATAGATGAAGGAGATGGGACCAGCATGGAAACTGACCATAATCCCAAAGATGCATGTCATCTGGGCCAGTATGATGTGCAGGGCCACAGCCGCTAGATAGGCGCTGATTGCAGCCTCTGGAAGATACGTGGTCACGAAGCCCATGCCCAGCATACCCATTGACAGCTGAGGGGGGTTGGGAAGGAAAGAAAAACCACAGAGAGGCAGGACATTATGTTGCTGGCTTTACATCAGCTTGACACAGGCTCCACTCATTTGAGAAAGGGAAGCCTCAGTTGAAACAATGACTCCATAAGATCAGGTTGTAGGCAAGTCTATGGGGCATTTTCTTAATTAATGATTGATAGGAGAGGGCCCAGGTCACTGTGGGTGGTGCCACCCCTTGGATGGTGGTGAATTCTATAGGAAATCAGGCTGAGCAAGTCATGAGGAGCAAGTCAGTAAGCAGCACCCCTCTATGGCCTCTGCGTCAGCTCCTATCCTGCTTGAGTTCATGCCTTCACTTTCATAATGAACTGCTACATGGAACTGTGAGGGAAATAAACCCTTTCCTCCCCAAATTGCAGGTCATGGTGTTTCATCACTGTTGGGGTCTGGGAATCACCTCACAGACGACGCAGACACTGGTCTCAGTCAATCAGGGCTGGTTTATTGAATGCACATCCTAAAACTGATCAATCAAGGATGTAGTTCAGAGTCGGGAGCTGAACTAAACGTCTAACTAGAATCCTATAGAGCTTTGTAGGCCTGAAATCCATAAACATCTGTGCCAATCAGGACTGAGGGCTGGGGACTTCCTTAGGAACAGGTCTTTGTTGTACAGTTACCCTGTTCTAATTGGTTGGGGTGTTCAACTGTGGCAGGGGATTGCCATGACTTAACTTGCTAAGATGTACATGTCGCTTTGTTCGAATGTCAGTTCCAGAGAGGTCTTGGAATCTTAAACTTTACTTAACCCCTACTCAAAACGGAAGTTTTACTCCAATGGCTTCTTACGTTGGTGCAGGTGTCTCTCTTGTTGGGGTCCGTCCCTGGGGCAGCCTATCATATATACAGGTGCAGAAAGTGCTACCAGGCCGTTGGTTCAGGTCCAAGCTTATTGTAGCTAACTATACAAAGCAGTACTAACTGACTTTAATTGTGATTGGTTTTCAAGAACACCAAAGACCAGAACCTAACAGAACGTGCAAGCTACTGGGCCTGAGAAGGTTCCCTAGTGACAGAACATGGGGGGGGGAGGGGGTGTCTCCTTAGAACATTACTAACAGCCCAAAAACGCCTGGCTAGTCAGGCGGCAGGTACCTAGGCCTTAACAGTCATAGCAATAGTAACCTAGGTCAGCAATCGCACCAGCTGGACTCTCCAGGGACCCTATAGCCTCTGCTCAAAAAAGAATCCCAAGCAGAAGATCGGGGCACCACGGAGAACCCCCAGGCTCTCCTTCCCCGTTCCCTGGGTTCCCTGGGTGTTGAGTCAGAAGCTCCCCACACGCACCACCCCACACGCACCACCCCACACGCACCACCCCACACGCACCACCCCACACTCTTTCTCTTCTAGAACATCGGCAGCTGTTAGCTGCTGCTGCCCTCTCTGCCCTCTAGATGAACGTCTAGAAGACAGAAAGGGACAGATAAGGTCGGAGCTCTTCTCATCTCTGTGAGGAATGCAATCTTTCACAAAGGAAAAGACAACATGGAGGAGCTAAGATGCAGAATGTGGTGCGATGGTGCCCACCTGCAGCTCCAGCATGCAGGAGGACCAGGAGCTCAAGGTCATCTCTGATTACATCGTGGGTTTAAGAGTAGCCCAGGTTATGTGAGACCCTGTATGCAAACAAACACCACATCTATTTTCCTGGCCTTATGACTCCTGTGTACTAAGAATGATCCAAGAACCACCAGGCGCTGGTGGCACACACACCCCTTTAATCCCAGCACTGGAGAGGCAGAAGCAGGATGATCTTCCCGTTTGAGGCCAGCCTGGTCTACAGAGTGAGTTCCAGGACAGCCAGGGATACACAGAGAAACCTTGCTTTAAAAATAAACAAAACAAAGAGAAACCCTGTCTCATAAAATCAAAAGGAGGTAGAGGAGGAGGTAGAGGAGGAGGAAGAGGAGGAGGAAGAGGAGGAGGAAGAGGAAGAGGAAGAGGAGGAGGTAGAGGAGGAGGAAGAGGAAGAGGAAGAGGAGGAGGAAGAGGAGGAGGAAAAGAAGAAAAGGATAAAGACAAAGAAGATGAAAAAGACTAAGGTGAATAAGATGAAGACCAAGATGAAGAAAGAGACAAGACAAAGAAGGAGGAGGCTAGGAAGGAGGGGGAGAGGGGGAGGGAGAGGGGAAGGGAGGGGGAGGGAATGGGGAGAGGGAGGGGGAGGAGAGAGATTGATTCAATGTGGCAGCAAAGGCAGGCAGGTCTCCGTGAGTTCAAGGCCAGCTTGTTCTCTGTATGGAGTTCCAGGTCAGAGACCTTGTGATTCTGTGGACCTTTAAGTCTTTGGCATACCACTGGGTCACCTTTCCAGTCCCAGTCTCTTTCTTTTTCAAGAGACACTTCCTTTGTTTATGCATGTGTAGATATCTGTGTGTATGTGCCAAGCACACACTCGAAGAAGCCAGGAGGTGTCAGAACCCTGGAACTGGAATCAGAGCTGGCTGTGGACTGCCTGCCATGGGTGCTGGGCACTGGGCTCTCAGCCTCTGCCAGAGCAGTGGCACGTTTTCCTGCTGTGCACCTCTCCTATATTATCAGATTTGAGGCAGGGTCTTGTTAGGTTTCTCAGCTTGCCTTTGAACTCTCTCTGTAGGCCAAGTAGGCCTTGGGTTGTGCACCATCTATGTGCCTAGTGCCTGATGTGGGCAGAAGAGGGCTTAGATCCCCTGGAGCTGGAGATACACATGGCTGGGAGCCACCATGTGGGGGATGGGAATTGAACCTGGGTCCTCTGCAAGAGCAGCCAGTGCTCTCAACAGTTGAGCCATCTCTCCGGACTCTGGATTTATTTTGTTTTTATATGTATTTTTAGGTGTGGTTTTGCATATGTAAAGTTGGATGCAGGTGGTTTCTAGCCATGGAGGCTACAAGAGGACACCGGTGTCACAGGCAGTGACATCAGTGACCAGGCTGTGTCCCCGACTCTCATTATTTTGCTGCCCAGGTGCTCGTGTGCACAGAACCAGGCCCTCTGGGTACGGCTCATGGACTGGCCTGTGCTCGTTCACAAGCCCCTTTTCCCCTGGAATTTCCAAGAAGCCTGCTATTGTCTGAGATGCTTTTCTCTCCTGTGTAAGAGACGTTTTCTCCTCTTTGCCTTTCATTTTCGGAAATTTATCATTTATCTCCACGTGGGTTTTTACTGTTTTCCTACTTAGAGTTCTCTCAGCCTGTTAAATCTGCACATTTGTGTATATGAATGTGGGGGGGCACAGCTATCATTTTATAAAAGACTTCAACTAGGTCCTCATTCATTCATTCATTCATTCATTCATATAGAGTCTCATTATGTGGCCCAGGCTGGCCTCAAACTCTTGGGCTCAGGTTATCCTCCTGTCTTAGTCTCCCTAGTACCTAGGATCAGAGACACGTGGCCCTCTGAGAGGGGTGTTAAGGTGCCAGCCTATCTTCTACACAGTGATTACGCCCTGGTGCTTGCAATGGAGCGGGCTCTTGTTGAATGTTCCACATCAAGTTTTTCATTTAACCCCCTCAAGAGCACTGCAAAACCCACTATTTCCACCCCACACA
The DNA here is from genome assembly GCA_019843965.1 of Rhynchomys soricoides. Classification (NCBI taxonomy): domain Eukaryota; kingdom Metazoa; phylum Chordata; class Mammalia; order Rodentia; family Muridae; genus Rhynchomys; species Rhynchomys soricoides. The sequence continues at coordinate 1,591,841 of JADRCH010000129.1, read as the reverse complement.
CTGAGAGCTGAGGCTCGCTGAGGTGCACTCAGCCCGTGGGTGCTAGTGCCATCCACGGGGGCAGCTTGTCCTCTGTGGACTCTCAGGAGAGTCTGCTGATGAAAGGCAGTCCTGGAGGGACCAGCGAGAATCAGTAGAGAGGACAGAGAAGTCAGCCTGAGAAAGCGCTTGGGTACGGTAGGGGAGCTTGAGGTGGGCAGCTCTCAGAGGACGCTAACGATGCCGCTGGAGAGAAGGTGGAGATTTGTGAGCGCTGTATTGCTGTCCTTCAGCTTCTGTTGAAGCTTCACCACTGCAGAATCTAACTGCACCCCAGGCTCTCTGACGCTTACCAACCCCAAACTCAGCTTGTGAGACCAGAAGTCTTTCACCTTCTTGTCTAATGACTAAAAAAAAAAAAAGTGTTTTTGATTGTTTGTTTGTTTTTGTTGTTTTTTTTCTGAGACAGATTTTCTCTGTGTAGCCCTGGCTGTCCTGGGACTCACTCTGTAGAAGACGCTGGCCTCGAACTCAAAGATCAGCTTGCATCAGCCTCCCAAGTGCTGGGATTAAAGGTATGCACCACCACTTCTTGGCTTGAAAAAGTGATTTTTGGAAGGCAAAACTGAGGAATGGGCTCTAGCCCCCTAAACCCTCCTCTTTCTTACTGGAAGAAGGGCTGACGAGGAAGCTCAGAGTCAGTGCTCAGAGAGGAACCTATGCAAGTCCAGACACATCAGCTCCAGGAGGAGCCTCTTACACCTGCTGCATGTGACTGCTGGCAGGAGTGGGCAAACTGCACTCCGTGCCTGCCCACACCCAGCAAAGCAGCAAGCAGAGGGCAGAAAGCACATGGGCTGCCTTGCAAACCCTCCAGGCTGCCTCCATGGCACATTCGCCTTGAGGGCTGCCTTCTAAAGGTTCCACAGCCTTCCTAAGCAGTGCCAGCAGCTAGGGACCAAGTGTTCACTCACAGGAGGCTTCAGGGGAGCATCTCACATTCAAACCCATTCAGCTCCTACCTGAATAATTCCAGTCAGGAAAGTCGTGGATGCCACCATACTCAAGGATCTGTTATAGTTTAAGTAGAAGGTGGGGACAGAGAAGTCATCCTTGACAAAAGTTCCCAAGATCAAGTGGCCATTGTTGAATGGTCTCTCTTTCAGGACATTGATCATCAGAGCACTCACAAGGAAGAAGGGGCCTGGGAAGAAGTGAGGTAAACAGGTTTCAAGCTTAGGGAACTGAAGCGCTCTTCTGCTCTATCGTTATTAATACTGTTACTGTTCTTATTACTGTTACCCGGCACGTCCTGACAGAGAAGAGAAAAGAAAGGACGACGAGAACTGGGCTTTGGAATTCAGAGCCGGTAGGTCAGGGCTCCACCCCTGTGGGCACAGAGGCTGGCACTCAGGCACAGATGGCCTGGAAATTCCTGTCAGGCGTAGCCACTGTGCTTGCACTTAGAGGCCAGGTTAAAAGAGGGAGGGAGCCAGGTGTGGTGGCACCCACCTTTAATCCCGGACAGCCTGGTCTACATGGCGAGTCCCAGGCCAGCCAGCGCTACACAGTGAGACTCTGTCCCCCCAACTCCCCAAAAAGAGGGAAGGTGGTGAAAGTGCCATCAGAACGCCAGAAAAAAATACCACCAATGCCTGTCCAGGCTTGCCAAGTGCATGGTGAGACGGACGTGGCTTTGAGCAGTGTTTCCGTTTGTCCTCCGACAGGCATGGGGGACCAGGGGTAGACCCAACCTGTGAGGCTCTCACCACATCATCAACAGTACCTGAACATGACGGTGAGGCTCCCTAGGAATTGGGGAGTGTGGGAGTAAAGCTGTCCTCTTCCCACTCAAATGCAAGTCAACACGTAGCAAGTTTGAGCCAAGCTGGTGAAGATGCCCTTACTGAAGAAGGGCAACACCCCAAGTCTAGAGGTTGGGGATGGTGGCCAGGCTGCAGCCAGCACGGGAGACGACACTGAAAGGAACACTAAGTGGTCGCTTGAGTGAAGGGTGCAGTGGGGTGCCTCTCCAAACAGTAGTCTGTGGTTTGATTCCTAGGCAGGTCCACCACGTTACATAAGTCTGACACATGAGCTGTAACTATTCTTGTCACCTCTTATGTTTGTGGGTGGACCCCTGACCCAGGGAAGGGTGGGGCCTGTGGGTGGGTGTTTCTATTATGAGACTTTCCTCATGGTGAGTTAACTAAGCTAACAAATTGTATTATACATCATGGAGTTTGATTGTTATGGATCCAGCTGGCTGACTGATCTATCATAGCACCATTAACAAAAGTCACTATAGACTTAATTTTTTTAATATTTACTTATTTTACATGTATGGGTGTCTATGTATTAAATGTGTGTGCTTGGTGCCTGTGGGGGTCAGAAGATGGCATCACTTCCTCTGGAACTGGAGTTATAGATGGTTGTAAACCACCATATGGCACTGGGAACTGAACCCAGGCCCTCTGAAGAGTAGCCAGTGTTCTTAACCATTGAACATTTCAGCAGCCCCACAGTTTGAGTTTTAGAGACACTTAAAGGCAAGGATTATCTTAACCAGGTTTGGACATCTGAGCAATTCGAGGCCTGTAGAGACTGCGGGGGGACTCTGAGGAAGACTGGACAGACTTGGCACCATGGGGGCCGGGGTCTAGACATGATGCTTTTATCTCAAATGTACTCGAAAAGCTCCTCTGTTGAAGCCCTAGGTGTTCATGATCCTGGAAATGGATGAAGTCGGGCCTTGAGGACTGCCCTTAAGTACATCTTGTCCTTTGCCGTGTGTGTGTGTGTGTGTGTGTGTGTGTGTGTGTGTGTGTGTGCGCGCGCGCGCGCGCGCACGCATACACGTGCACACAAATGCATACATCTGCATGCACATGTGTGGTCATATGCATTTTCTGTGTGCACGTGCACGTGTGTACATATATGTTTGTGTGTGTACTTGTATGTGTACATACATAAATGTGTCTGTGTATTTGTGTGTCTGTATATATGTTTGTGGATGTGGATGTGTGTATGTACACGCATCTTGTGGCTGTAGCTCTGTGTACATGCACACATGGATGTGTTTGAGTCTGTGTCTGCATATGTGTGCATGTATATATGTGTTTTTGTGTGTGCATTTATATACATGTTTGTGTGTATGCACGTACCTGTGTTTGTATGTATTTGTGTGAGCTGCTTTGCCCCATCATGTACTTTAGATCATGATGCTAAGCCTTGAGACAGGCACAGAAACAATGGATCCAAGTGACAAGGACTGAAACCTCCAAAACCGTGTGATGGTTTGTATATGCTCGGCCCAGGGAGTGGCCAAGGTATGGCCCTGTTGGAGTGGGTGTGGCCTTGTTGGAGTGGGTGTGACCGTGTTAGTGTGGGTGTGGTCTTGTTGGAGTGGGTGTGTCGCTGTGGGTGTGGGCTTTAAGACCCTCATCCTAGCTGCCTGCAAGTCAGTCTTCCATTAGCAGCCTTCAGATGAAGATGTAGAACTCTCAGATCCTCCTGCACTATGCCTGCCTGGATGCTGCCATGTTCCTGACTTGATGATAATGGACTGAACCTCTGAATCTGTAAGCCAGCCTCAATTAAATGTCATCCTTATAAGACTTCCTTGGTCATGGTGTCTCTTCACAGCAGTAACACCCTAACTAAGACACTGTGAGCCTATGTAAACTTTCCTCATCTAGGCTGATGTTCCAGGATATTTCTTTATGGTGACTGAAAGCTGCTTGGCACTGATTGCTAAGCAACAAGTGATAACTGATGGCTCATCTGGCTCCCTTCGCTCCAGGATTGAACTCACCAATGGACATTTGATGACATGATCCAAAAATTATGTAAATGACTGAAGAGCAGAAGGCAGCGTAAGCGACATTGAGGGGAGGGATCAGTTGCCTTGTCAGTAAACCAAGTGTCAGGCCTGCAAAGCAAAATCACTTAATTAAGCAAAGACGGTTTGGCTTTAAAAGTTACCTTAAATGAAAACTGCTAAGAGTGCTCAAGCCAGATGTAGAGACTCTTAGTTTCCAACATGCTTTTGTGTTTTAGCTTTAAGATGGAGACTCACATAGCCCAGCTGGCTTCAGACTCACTGTGTATCTGAGAGTGACTTTGACCTCTGATATTCCTGTCTCCACCTCCTGACTGCTGGGATTACAGGTGTTGGCCACTGGGCCAGTTTATGAGTGCTGGAGAGTGAGCCTAGGGCTTGTGAAGGCTCCAGGCACTTTAGCAACTGAGCCACAGCCTAGCACTACACAGTAGCTCTGACAGACTCACAAACAGGGAAAAGACACAGTGAGCTCTGGGGTCTCCAGCTCCAGATCTTCAAATTGTGCTTATTGCCGTGCAGCTCTAGAAGGCTGAGGACAGACAGACAGACTGGTAAGCAGTACAAAACACTGCTGCTCTTCTTTCAGAGGACCTAGGTTGGTTCCTAGCACCAATGTTTGGTGGTAGACATTCACCTCTGACTCCAATTCCAGCAGATTGAATGTCTCTGGCCTGTAAGGACACCTGCACTCACATGTACCTACCTACACACACACACACACACACACACACACACACACACAAATGAACATAATAAAAAACAAAATGGATGGCCCCAGGGATCCTCAGGGCCGACAGCAGCAGAGCTGAGAGCAGAACCCTTGACTTCAGGCTGCCAGACGCAGTCCGACTATCTATACGCTACCCATCCCAACCTCTCCCTAGTATTCCTAAGCAAGGCTCTAAAACCTGCTCCACCATGCTCAGCCATACACCTTTAAGCCCAGCACTGGGGAGGCACAGGCAGATGAATCTCTGTGAGTTCAAGGCCAGCCTGTTCTATATAGTGAGTTCCAGGTCTCTATGTAAAGAGACTTTGTCTAAAAGAAAAACAAACAAACAGAAAAAACTACCAAAACACTTATTATTATGGGGTATGTGTCCATGTGTGTCTGCATGTGTGTGTGCAGGTCAGAGGACACCTTCCTGGAGTTGGCTCTCTCCTGCATCTTTCCATGGGGTTCCGGTTGAGCTCAGGCCAGGCTTGCCGCCTCAGGCAGTGAGCATTCTCCAGCCCTACTGACTGACTACTATCCCTGGTCCCCCATTTTTTTCTTTAATCAAGGTTCTACAGATTTAAAAAAGTAGAAACTATGTTTAAATTACCTTATGCTAAAATGGAAATTTATTATGAAGGCATGAACGGCAGCTCGACTTCATCAGAAACTAGAATCAAACTAAAGAGGAATCAGGGTCTGTATTGGCCATTTCCTTCATTCTTGTCTCCAGGATTTCACCAGATTCAGCCTCTGATTCTAGGACAGGACTAAGCTATCAATGGATACTCTTGCATACTTCTCCTGGTCCATAGACATACAGACTCCTCAAGATTACACATCCTTCATGAAAACTCTAGGGGCGCATATACTAGGTCCTGGCAAACAGTTTGCAGATAGATGTTGAGTAGAGACTAGGGATGGGGTGAGGACGGTGGTCGGGCACTTCCCTAGTGTGCACAGGACCCTGAGCTCTCCCTCCAGCATGACTAGTGAGAACTGTAGGCTGGTTTGAACCCAGGAGTAATGAGGCCCAGTGCCACATGGATGTATTTCCTCTTTGGTTGGCTCTCTAGCCTGCCTCCCTGTGGACAGGGAAACAGTCGAACATCGGTGCTGCCAGGGAGGACTGGTTGTGGTAAAGTGAGGCCTGTTAGCCCATCCATCTGCAGAGAGCCAGAGGGACACCCTGGCTTGGGGATTATCTGAGCACACTTGATTGGTCATTTCTGAAGAAATGACACTTCAAGGATGGTTAATAGAGTTGCCGATTCCAGGAGCCCAGTGTCAGCCAGGCAGTGGTGGTGCACGCCTTTAATCCCAGCACTCAGGAGGCAGAGGCAGGCAGATTTCTGAATTTGAGGCCAGCCTGGTCTACAGAGTGAGTTCCAGGACTGCCAGGGCTACACAGAGAAACCCTGTCTTGAAAAACAAAACAAAACAAACAAAACAAAACAAAACAAACAAAAAACACACAAAAAAACAGAAGCCTAGTGTCCAGTGACAGAGGAATAGGTTAAGAAGGTGTGCGGACCTACAGTGGAGGCTTTTCAGCCATCAAGAGTGAAGTTGTGGGGCTGGAGAGATGGCTCAGCGGTTAAGAGCACTGACTGCTCCTCCAGAGGTCCTGAGTTCAATTCCCAGGACCACATGATGGCTCACAACCATCTGTAATGGGATCCGATGCCCTCTTCTGGTGTGTCTGAGGACAGCGACGGTGTGCTCATCATATATATAAAAAAAATAAATCTTAAAAAAAAAAGAGTTAGGTTGTGTCATCTGCAGGAAAATAGAGGTCATCAAAGGAAGTGAATTATTATTGTCTCAGAAACATAAATGTGGGCTATCTACTCTCCTGTGTGGTTCCTAGATCTTATATAGGAACATGAAATCATGTATGTACACATGACGTGCAAGCACAAGTAAAACAATATAGGAGGACAGGGGGCAAAAATGGAGATGTGGAGTCATGGCCAACGGACAGTATATACTTACATCAAATGTCAGTGCAACATAGTACCACATACAATCACTACACACAATGAAAAGTCACAAGAGGGAAAACTGAACTTTCTTTAAAGTTATAGCTAGTGCGTGCGCACGCACGCACACACACACACACTCACACACACACCCCGTGTGTTCGTTTCATTGCAAAGCTCCTGTGGAAAGGAGCTTTCTACCCCTAGGGCGCCCCCTCTCCTTGTAAGCCGGCCTCTGAGCTGGGGACTGGATAACAGCTGTGGCTACTCACCCTTCCCTAAGGGGAACCTGAGATCTACTCTAAGCAGCAGCAGTACTGAAACCAGCACTGAGGCAAAACAGGACCAGGAGTGGGGACTGCAAATTCCATGGGAAGTGTCCCTGGTCTCAATCCAACAGATCTTTTGGAACCACTTGGCGGGAGGTTAAAATCTGGGGCTTAAAGGAAGCCATGTGTACAGTGGGAATGCAGCTCTTTTGTTGTCTTCTGTTCACCCAGCACCACTGCTTGCTCCTCAAAGCAGCTGAGGGCCAGCAGGTTGGCTCCGGGTAGGGCGGTTTTGCATTTGCTCTTACCTTGGGGAACTTGAACAAGGCCAACACTTAAACCAGCGAGTAAGTCTCCAAGAAGCCAGTCCTTGAACCGGTACAAACACATCCACTCCAGGAAGGGGAAGACCGTAAGCAAGCATTTTAGGAACTTGTGCCATGAGCAGCTAGGAGAAAGGAGAACAGAGACTCAGCTAGGTTCTCCAGAGAGAATCCCCTGCCTAAGTCACGGTGCAGGGTGCAGCCCTCAGCCCTCATTCCCTTAGAGCACATTTTCCATCAGCACAAAGGACGTTTTAACATGTTGGACCAAAATATCCTTTGCTGTAAGACTGACTGTCCTATGAATTTCAGAACGTTTAGCAGCCCTGGCTTCTACCCACTAGAAGCTGGCAGCCTATCCAGCTTAGAGAACAAAAGACACCTCTACACCTTAAGAAATATTCCTGGAGGACAAAACTACCATCAAGAACCAGCAAGGTGTACCTGGAAAGAACTGAGACTCAATGTCCAGTGTACGATTAGTTCTGTGTTTTTCTTGGCTGTTTGCAGAGAGCCACGCCTACTAACTTCTGGTAGAGAATGAACTAGTATCACTGTGTCTTTAATAAGAGCAGGGTTTGGGAGAGGAGGGAGGTGGCTCAGTGGTGAGGGGCACTTGTTGCTCTTCCACAGGACCTGGGTTCAGTTCCCGGCACCCACGTGGTGGCTCACAGCCATCTGGAACTCTAGTCCCAGGGGAACCCAACTTTTCTTCTGGCCTCTGCAGGTGCCACACACACAGTACACAGACAGACATAAAGGGAAAACACCAATACACATGAAAAAAACCCAAAAAGCATTTCCTTGTTTTTCTTGTTAGGAGATCAATGGGTGGTAGGGTTAGTTAACGCCTTCGTCTTATATTTATTTATGTGTGTGTGTGTGTGTGTGTGTGTGTGTGTGTACGCTTGTGCGCGCGCGCCCGAGTGTGGGCATATATGGCCGTTGGAGGACGACTTTCAGGAGTCAGGAGTCAGTTGTCTCCTTCCACCATGTGAGTCACTGGGATCGAACTCAGGGAGTTCGAGCACGGCGAGCACTCTACTTGGTAGCAGGTCCTACTTCGGGTAACACCTTCATAACTCACACAGGCTGATCTAAGCAGACACTAACCAATTGTCTGGATTTGCCTGGGATATCTAGACTCACAGAAATGGAGTTTTGTACTTGAAGACTCAGCCGTGTAAAGAAAAGACTGCAGACTTTAAAGGCTATACCATCCGTGGGTCTCCACTGGGAGCAGTTCTCTTTCCCAAGAGACAGGGGGGCTGTATCTGGAGGTGCTTTTGGGTCTCATGACTGGCACCCAGTGGTAGAGCTAAGCAGTCTGCAAGTGACAGAACATTTCTCTACCAGAAGGAAATTTGGGAGTGGGGGACTGGGGAGGTGGCTCAGTTGGTGGAGCACGCATGAAACCCTTAGTCACGTCTCTAGCACTGCATATGCCAGGTGTGGTGTATGCTTAGAATCTCGACCCTCAGGAGGCAGAGGCAGGAGGAGCTGTTCAATATCATCTCTGGATATACAGTGGCTGTGAAGCTAACCTGGATGACATAACCTGTCTTAAAGAAAGGAAGGAAGGAGGAAAGAAAACACTGAAAGGTATGATGGAACACTATGATCCCCGCTCAGCAGGCAGAGGCTGGTGATCTCTGTGTTCAAAGGCAGACTGGTCAACAAAGGGTCACACAGTGAGGGCCGACCAACAAACAAAAACCCAGCCCATTGGTAGGAAAAGCAGAGTACAGTAGCCCATACCTGCAGTCCCAGCTACTAGTGAGGCCGAGGCAGGAGGATCACTTGAGCCCATGAACCAGCATGGACAGTATAATGACACCCTACCTCTAAACAAGAAGCAAATGTCGGTGTTGCTGAGATGGAGCAACCATCCAGTAGCTTCAGATCATTGGCCAGAGGCTCTCAAGCTCCCTAATGCTGAGGCCCTTAAGGCAGTTCCTCATGTGTGGTGACCCACAGCCACAACATTAGTTTGTTGTTACTTCACAGCTCTGATCTGCTACTGTTGTGAATCTAAACTATCTGTTTTCCAATGATCTTAGGTGACCCTGTGAACAATGATCAACTGTCAAAGAGGTCACAACCTGTGGGTAGAGGACAACTGATCTAGAGGGGGGCACTGCTCTACAGATGAGTGGAACCAGTTTGGCTTTAAGTTGCACTTTCTCATTCAGGTTTTGGCATGGACTGGCAACTGATTAGGAAGAGCTTCTTCACAGATGTGCTGCGTTAGATAAGAGATTTCACTATGATGACAAATATAACTTTAGCACGTGCACTACTAAAGAGTATGCTCAGAAATGAAGTGATTTCGTGTATTTACATTTTTAGAGTTATTTTACATATATAAGTGTTTTGCCTATATGTGTGTATGTATGTGTAGCGTGTGCATAAAGTGCCCAAGGAGACCAGAAGAGGGCATTTGGTCCTCTGGAACTGGAGTTATGGATGGTTATGAACCATGACCTGGGTGCTGGGAATTGAACTTAGATCCTGTAAGAGTAGGCTCTTAACCACTGAGCCACCTGTCCAGCCCCAATCCCGTGTATTCTGTCTAGCATGACCATAAGCATCTCTAAGGCACAAAGGCCAAATAATTATGAATAACTTTCCCAAGGTCAGAGCCACTCCTACGAGCAGAGATGGGACAGGAAGCCATGTCTTCTGATACCTAGCTGAGCCTTTTGGCTTCTCTACAATGCTGAGCTTACTGTGGACAGATGCTCTCTTCTGCCCGGAGGCCAAGAAGCAAGGCTACTGGTTTGGAAGGAATGCTGAGCTGCTATCTTCAAGTGAGTTGCTAGGTTTGAGGTAGATGTACAATCATAATTAGAGAAACAAGCTTGATGCTCCCACCTCAAACCCAGAGCATGGCACCAGGACAATCTGTTCCTTCACCTGGTGCAGTGCCCCCTCCTCCACCTGTGCATTTGGTTGAAGACCACAAACCCTGTGCAGTCGTTGAGGTCTTTGGCATTGAAAAAAATTGGGTCTGAGCTGCACAGGACCAAGAAGGGAACCACAGCAACAGGAAACTGGTGCTGACAGGGGAAACAGGGAAGGCTTTTAGAGAAGAATTCTGATTTAATGAAGGCATCTTAACTGAGAAATGTGGGCTAGGGCATGGCTCAGTATGAGGACCCGAGTCTGAATTCCCGGGACCAGTGTAAGAGCCAGATACAAAGTGAAAGAGCCTGAAATGCCAAGAATCTTCAGGGAGACCGGGAGTGGAGACAGGATTCTCAGGAGCTGACCAGACAGCAAGGCCGCATACGCAGTAGCAAACAAGGACAATTTCTTTAACAAGATGGAAGACAAGATTTAACACCCAAGGTTGTTCTCTGACTTACACACACACACACACACACACACACACACACACACAGAGTCCAAAGTCTACATTAGACTGTCTCAAACAAACAAAAGAGTGAGGAGTGTCAGAGTTGGTGAGAAAGCGCAGGGCATTTGACACTGAAGAGGGAAGAGGGAGCTTCCACCCAACAGGGAGAAAACAAGAAATGAGTTAAGATTTATTTCTGCAGACAGGAAGAGATGGAGTTAACAGATTATTTTATTTACTAAAAATCTTCCTCAACCAGAAAGCCAAAGCCACTTATCTAGTGTTAACTATTCCTAGACATTATTTAAAAAAAAACAAAACAAAAAACAAAACAAAACAAAAACCTTCGAGGCCAGCCTGGCCTACAGAGTGAGTTCCAGAATAGCCAGGGCTATACAGAGAAACCCTGTCTTAAAAAACCAAAAGGAAAAAAAAATCTTTTAAATTGTCCTCCTCAGGTCCAAGGCAGGTGCCATCATCCTTCCCATTATTTAGAGAGCAGCACAGACCGGCTGCGTAAGTCACCTACGGCCACACAGCTGGGCAAGAGCAGACACTGGCTTCCAGAGGAGGAAGCATCCTGGAATCAGAACCACGCTTTCAGTGCCCTGTTGGCCTACATTTCTGGTTCAAATTCAGAAAAGGCTGGAATGGTGCTTTAGAAGTAGAAATATGAAGAGAAAGAAAAATGTAAGCAGCAAAAGCAAATGTTTTTTAAAATGTAGGCTGAGACTTAAAACATCTGTAGCACCTACCTCACTCATACCTTAAATTAAAAAAGGAAAGAAAAGAAAAAGAAAAGGAAGAGAGAAAGAAAAGACCAGCCACACAGAGCAGGGTTGGTCTGATCTGTGTCTAGAGCAGATGCCGGGGCAGGCTGAGACCGGGGGCTGGAAGTGTCTTGGTAATACTTGCTATGAGGGTAAAGTTATGAAAGACCATCACACCTTGTCTGATGGCTCACACACAGTTCTGAGGACAGAGCCCTCAGCCTTGTACCTGCAGGGGCCCAGCTCTGGTTAGACACTCCCTCTTGTGGCCTGAGGCAAAGGATGGTAGGGCAGGGTCGTAGAAGCAGAGGGACCTCCAACGTGCACAAGGCAGGACAGGAATAAAGGGAGTGGAACGGCTGAAGCATATGGAGGAGTTGGCTATCCACAGTCTCAGGCAAGATGGGGGAACAGGCCAGGTGTAGGAGGCAACAACTGCAGCAATGAGTGCCACCACTATGATGCGTGTCCCCAGATTCCTAACCTCAGCAATGAGTGCCACCACCATGATGCGTGTCCCCAGATTCCTAACCTCAGCAATGAGTGCCACCACCATGATGCATGTCCCCGGATTCCTAACCTCGGGTTAATTCTGTCCTAGGCAGAATTTAAGGTAAATGTGAACTTGGGGGCAAGGAGCCATCATTTCCAGTAAACTCTGTCAACTTTTCATACTTTCTCCAGTCAAAGGTTGTCTGACTGTTTGGAGACATCTTGCTCCGTAGCTGTCTGGCATTCTATAGTGTTTAGGCAGAAGTCAAGACTCATGGCAACCCTTCTGACTCAGCCTTGATGGGGTTACGGGCATGTGCCACCATGCTTGGCTCCTTCAATTAGGAATATTGATTATAAACTGAATTAGAAGCTATAGAACTAGACATTATAACCAAAATTTCTAGAGATATCTTGAAATATTATCTACATTCATTACTTCCTTGTACCTATGGTGGTTTCTAGACCCGTGTGTATGTGTGTGTGTGTGTGTGTGTGTGTGTGTGTGTGTGTGGTGTGTGTATGTGTGTGTGTGTGTGCTCGTGTGTGTATGTTTTGGGGCAGAAAACTGAGACCGAATTTCTCTGTGTAGCCCTGGCTGTCCTGGAACTCACTCTGTAGACCAGGCTAGCCTTGAACTCAGAGATCCACCTGCCCCGGCCTCCCAGTGCTGGAAGTAAAGGCGTCTACCATTACCACCTGGCTCACTATATTTTATTATAACTGTTTTTCCTTCTCAGACTAAATCAGATTGAATGTTTTACCAAAGTACAGACTTTGCAGGAGCTAGGGAAGTGGCTCATTGCTTAAGAGCACTGGCTACTCTTCCTGAGGCCCAGAGTTTAGCTCCAAGCATGCACATGGCAGCTCACAGCTGTACAAAGAACTGCCATACGACCTGGGAATTCTACCCTTACTCAGGGCTCTGGGAGAATTCAACACCGGGATTGAAACAGATCTGGGCCACTGCTCATAGCAACATTATTCTCAGAGGCCAAAGGACGGAAACAACCTGAGTGTTCCTTAACAAACGGACAGGCAGAGCACATCTAGGCACAACGGATTATTACTCAGCCTCAGAAAAGAGTGTGCCGGCACTTGTTATAATGCGGATGGACCTTGAGAGAGTGGTGCTAAGTGAGACAAGGCAGACACAGAAAGACAAATGTTGCATGGTTCTGCTGGGATCCAAAGGGCAGGTTCAGAGAGCTCTGTCTAGAGGAGGTGGACTCACAGACACTTCTGTAAGGGTGGGGTGAGGATTGCTTAACGAGTGCAGAGTTTCTGTTTGAGGTGATGAAAACATCGTGTGGTAGAAGTTACATAATAACAATTTTGCCACAAAAGCCCCACTTAAAATGGTCAAAACAACCAGCTTGATACAATATAGACTTTACTACAGCCAGCAGGGACAACAAAACCCCCAGCAGTCTGGGGACACAGCTCAGAGATGGAGTGCTTTCCCAGTGTATGTCTCATGGGGGTTCAATCCCCAGTACTGGAAGAAAAAAAAGTAAAGGAGCTGGGTGTGGAGGATCAGGACGTCAAGGCTAGACTGGGCTACATAGTGAGCAAGAGGCCAGGCTGAGCTATGAGAGACCCTGTCTCAAGAAAAAACAATAGAGAATAAAAGAAATGACCCTGAAAGAGGCCCTTCTACCTGTCGGTTTGCTAAGAGGTTCATGGCACAGAAAGGGGTTCAGAGCCCATCCATAGTGGGGTAGGACTGAGAGGTGGTACGTCACCTCTGTCGATGACCACGACGTAGACTTATATGAGTCTCTCTGTAACCACTGTTTAACTTTCTGTGGGACAAGTAACAGCAGTTGGTGTTTTATAACATTTATTTAGGGTGGAGAGGACCAGGTAAAAACTTTGTTAATCAGTTCTCTCCTTCTACCATGTGGGTCCCAGGGATAGAACTCAGATCCTCAGGCTTTGCAGCAAGCACCTTTACCCACTGAGCCATTTTGCCTGCCCTGATTGAACGTGAGTTGATTAGGTATCATCCCAGATACTGTGAGGATACTCGAGGACTTTATGCCTATCATGAGCAGATGTGGTAAGTCTCCCAAAGGTTCAAATGCTAAGAGCTTGGCTCTATTGGAGGCAATGTTTACAAGTAGTGAGCAGCAAGGCCTGGGCTACAGGAGCCTCTTCCTCATGCCTGCAGCTAGCTCCTGTGGGGCTCAATTAGCACCAGGAGATCAGGGTTTGGGTTTTTCTTTTAATACATTTAGTTATTTATCCATCCATTTCGAGACAGGGTTTCTCTGTGTAGTCCTGGCTCTCCTGGAACTCACTCTGCAGACAAAGCTCAGAGATCTGCCTACCTCTGCCTCCCGAGTGAGATGAAAGCCGTGCACCACCACTACATGGAGAGAGCAGGTTCTATAAAGTGAGGCTTTTCTTTCCATGTCTCAGCTATGTTGTGGACAGCGGGGTGTCCTCACTAGGACATGGGAACCCAAACTCTTTGGACCCAGTGGCTATTAGAATCATGAGCCAAGCAAACCTCATCATTTAGAAACTACTCAGCCTTGGGTCTTTTGTCATAGTGGAATACCAGAAAACAGTCTAAAAGTCAATGCCCAAGAAGTTTATAATCGGGGGACCCTGCAAGACAGACACACAGACAATAAAAAACAACTAAAAAACAAAACACAACCACACAACAAATGGCAGGGTTCTGACAGCAAGAATTCAGAGAAGGAAGACAAAGATAGAGGTGGGCGGCAGAGGAATCAGGTTAGCTTCTCCTGCCTGGCTTGGTGGCAGCTGAGAGGCTGGGTACACGCACCGGCACTGGACGTGGTGTTTAAAGGTGGTGATGCTGATATTCACGTTCCCAGAAGTGAGGCCCTTCCTCCTGTGCTCCTGCTGGAAATTCTCCTCGTTGTACACGTTTCGCTTGACATCATACACAAAAGGGATCTGCCTGTATCTGCTGCCGAAACTCTGGATGCTCCTCTCTGTTTGCATTGTTCCTGGATTAGCTGGAAAGACACCAGGTAAAAACAGGTATTGCTGGGCAGTGGCGTCTCAGGCCTTTAATCCAAGCACTTGGGAGGCAGAGGCAGTCTGATCTGTCTGAGTTCTAGGCCAGCTTGGTCTACAGCACTCTGGACAGCCAGGGCTGCATAGAGAAATCATGTCTTGAGAAAGCCAAACCAACATGTACTTGGGTCAGCAGGATGGCTCAGTGGTAAAAGCCTGAGGACCTGTGCTCAAGTCTTGGGACCCACACAGTAAGACAGTAACTGACTCCTACGAGTTGTCCTCTGACTTTACAAACAATATATGATAATGCACGGCACCCCCCACCAAATAAATAAATGTAACCAAAAAAAAATTATTTAGGGCTGGGTATAGTAGCATGTTCTTATTTAATCCTAGCACCTGGTAGGCAAAACCTGGAGGATTTCTGTGAGGTCCAGGCCAGCCTTGTCTACGTAGCAAGTTCCAGGCCAGCCAGCCAGGACTACATAGAACAACCCTATCTCGAAAGAGTTTTGAGACAAAACAAAACAAAAAAACAAAAACAAAAACAAAAAAACCCCAAATTTTTAGAAATTTAAATCACTTAGCACTTTTCTTGACTTTTAAAAAAATAGATATTATTTGTCTGTCTGTGTGTGTGTGTGTGCGCGCGCGCGCGCGCACGCGTGTTTCTCTTATGTGTGAGTACAGGTGTTCTCCAAGGCTGGAAATGAGATCTGGAGTTGGTGGCTACCCAGTGCAGTTCCTGGGAACCAATCTCAGGTCCTCTGCAAGAGCAGCATGCACTTTTATCAGCTGAGCCATCTCTCCAGCACCCTTGCCTCTTTTTTTGAGGTAGGGTCTCTTGTAGTCCAGGTTGGCCTCAAACTCACAATGTAGGCAAGGATAACCTTAAAATCAAGATCTTCCAGCTTCCATGTCCCGAGTGATGGAACTGCAGGCATGGTGTGTGGTGTGCTCTCCGTTTTCTTTGTTGCTCAGTCTGGCTCTGAATGATGAGTTCAGAGCAGTCTCCCTGACTCAGGTCCCCCCCCCCCCCGCCCCCCAGCACCGGAGCCACAGTTAAGTGTCACTGCCTGCCGTCAGTACATTTCCAAGGGAACATAACTCACATGGAATATCTTTGCACAGCGGTTTTACAAGACCCTTCCTCCAGTTTTAAACTCAAAACCGTTCTATCTCAGAGTCAAAGGACATGTTATTCTCACTTCCCTAATGGACACAGGTATGGCGGCCTGGCCTGTAACTCCAGTACCACAGAAGCACAAGTTTGAGATCAGCCTGGGCTACATGGTCAAGGCCCAGTCAGAACAATCAAGTGAACAAGCAAACCCCAAACTCATCTGACCCAGGCTCAGAAGTTCAGACAACTGCAGTGTTTACTGCTTATGTGTGTGTGTGGGGGGGAGGATTTGTCGTTTAAGGGGACTCACTACAGAGCTCTGGCTGTCCTGGAGCTTGTTGTGTAGAGCAGACTGGCCTTGAATACCACAGAGATCCACTTGCCTCTAACCCCCAAGGCCTAGGGTTAAAGGCGTTTGCCACCACACCTGGCCCTTTTTTTTTACTACTTTTTAAAACAGGCCAGCCAGAACCTCACTATTGCATCAGAGGATAACGTTGGCCTCCTGCTCTTCCTGCCTCCACCTTGGATGACAGTTAAGAAAATACAACCATGTCTGATTAATTATTCCTATTAAGGGACTCAAGAGCTGGCTCAGTTGCTGTTCCTGTAAACAAGAAGACCACACTGACATGGAGGCTCACAGCCATCTGTAACTTCTGATTCACAGCATCTGATGCTCTCCTCTGACCCCTGCATGCACCAGGCATGTACATGGTGCACAGACACCCATGCAGGCATCCTTAAGGAAGCACAGCTAGCTTCCTTTCTATTCCACAGCGGGGTCCTGTTGTTTCACAATGACTAAGGTAAAGGTCAGCGCCATTTCCCTCCACAGTGCTGAAGGTTCAGGGCGAGGTCGGCTTCTAACTCCTCCATGGAATGCAGCCCAAAGATAGCAGCATCTCCCCAGGGCAGAGCCTGGTGTGTGTTGGGGGAGGGGGGAAGGACCACCCACTGTGAGCCTACAACACCACCACCCCCCCAGGCCGGTATCTTCCTGATAACATCAGACTTGTCCTTTCTGACTGGTGTAAGGGGTTTCTCAGAATACCACAGTGATTCAGCACTGCCACAGTTCAGGCCCTATCCCCTCGACTGTAAAACAGATTCCTGTCTTAAAGTCACATGCCCTAGAGAGACACTGAGGATCCCAGCCTGGGAATGGAGGACTCCCTGAGGTGGTGAGTTGAGACCCAGTTCAAGAAGGGGGGAATAGGTACTTCAGGGACAGGATTCAACCCAATTGGAGATGATATAAGGGAAATATTTCAAAATACCTGAGTGAAGTCAACTTTAAAGTGAGAGAGGGAAAGAGGAGGAGGAAGGGGGAAATTTCTGGTGAGATGGTTCTGCAGGTTAAGGCGCCTGCCTGCCTGCCAGCAAGCCTGACAACCCAGCCTGACAACTCGAGTTTGAGGCCTGGGACCCATGAGGCCAAAGGAGAGAAATGGACTTCCACACCCGGCAGTGTGTGACCACACACACAAAATAAACTTTAAAAACCTTTTCTTAGAGCTGAGTGTGGTGGCACGTGCCTGTACCCTCAGCACTTGGGACACAGAGGCAGGAGGATCAGGGGTTTGAGACCAGCCTCTGTTACATAGCAAACTTGCAGTCACTCCGGGCTGTACGAGATCCTATTTCAAAATAAACGCACAAAACCACAAACCAAATAAAAATCATTTCCTGAGTCAGAATTTCTGGGGCAGTACAAAAGTGTGTTTTAAGAAGCTGGGGGAGCCTGGTGTAGTGGTGGCATACACCTTTAATCCCAGCACTCCTGAGACAGAGGCAGGTGGATCTCTGTGAGTTCCAGGCCAGCCTGGCCTACAGAGTGAGACCCTGTCTAGAAAGAGAAGCGGCGGCAGCAGCAGCAACAGCAGCGCTGCTCACCCTGGTACAGAGCAGCACGTAAGGGTCTCATGGAGCATAGCGAGCTCTGACATCCCTGCCTCCTGCCCCCATTATACAATGCTGGGTTACAGGTGTAAGCCACCGTGCATGCTTAATTCTTTTTGTTTTTTCCTCCCTGCACTGGGGATACATCTGAGGGCCTAACGCATGCAGGGCTGCTCTAACCTGAGCTGTAGACCCAGCCTTTATCTTTAAGCAGGCTTTCTCTGCTAAAAACACTTAAAAATACAAGCACGTTAACCCAGCTCTTTCACTGCTTCTGCTGCCCTCAGCCACCCATCCGTCCATCTGTCCATCAGTCCATCTATCTACCCATCCACCCATCCATCTGTCCATCCGTCCATCTATTCACCCATCCATCTGTTCATCATCCATCCATCCATCCACCCGTCTGTCCGTCCATCCATCCGTCCATCTATCCACCCATCCATCTATCCACCCATCTATCTGTCTGTCCATCCATCCATCTATCCACCCATCTATCCATCTGTCTGTCCATCTACCCACCCACCCACCCATCCATCATCCATCCATTCACTGATTCGTTTAAAGAATCTATATTTGGAAGACTTTAAATGCAAAAAAAGAAAAAAAAAGTAACCTGATTTATAAAATTTTGATCCAGTGGACAGGAAACCCTGAAAATTAGTTAAGATGGAGGAATGTCTTTCATCTGATTAAGCCATCTTTCACATGATTCCTATAATCATAAGGAAAAATTTCACTTCCAATTAAAAGAAAAAAAAAAAAAAGCACTTGTAATTCCCGACCAAAAGCACTCTTCGCCAGTGACTCTCTCACTGATAGAATGTATTGGGGGAGGGGGGAAATGCCGAAAAGGTGTTGGCAAATAGCATCGTCCAGTGGCAGGAGATTGTCACTTGAAGGTGACAGCCCTCCAGCTGCTGACAGGTCACATAAACACCTCCCTCTAGCGCAGTGTAATAGATACCAAGAGGGTGTGGCGGAGAGATACTCATTACTGGGTTGAACGGAGAAGACTTCATGGGGGGGCAACCCAAAGTCTATCAATAAGGACTAGAAAACAGAAAAGGGAGACAGGGAACGGAGGGCGAGGTTCAGGCAGAGAGAACAAAATGAGCAAAACAGTAAAGTCTGGAAGCAAAAGGGGCTCTGAGCTGAAGTCCGACGAGGACACAGATGGGGTGCAAGTGTGGCGAGGCCCTCAGTCCAGTTCCTTCAGCTGCTGACAACACAGAGGAGCGAATTCTGAAAGCATCCAGTGTGCAAACCCCAGGTCGTCTTTTGCCATTGCTGTTTCTAGAGGAAAGAGAAGTTCCAGGGACCACCGCCATCCATCCATCCCTACACTCACTCGTTGTGCAAATAAATCACTGAAAGAGCGCCTGGGACCCTCCTGGCTCTGCAGGCGGCCCAAGCAGCCGTGCTCCCTCCGGGGACGCGAGCGGGCTGTGGACTCCCAGGCGGCAGCCAGGGCTCCGACGGCTCCCGACCGAGGCTCACCTGGTTTCCGGTGGCCGGCAGGAGCGCAGACGCTGGGGACAGACTCGGCTCCAGCCTGGCTGGCGGCGGCGCTGCGGACGCGGAGGCCGGCAGTTCCCGAGCCGTTGCTGCAGAACCCGCCGGCGTTCCGGCTGTGCGGGTGACGGGCGAGGGCGGCGAGGGTGGCATCTGGGGCGAGCAGAAGGGGACCCTGGCTGCCCTCCGCATACCTGGCTCTCCCAGAGACAGCCACGAGAATAGGGGTTCCTTTCTCCTGCTCGGCGTAGGCATGGGTGGACGTGGGTTCTTAGGGGTCCAACTTTCCCCATCCAATTTTATTAGCTGTCTTGGCTTCTACGGAAGATTCCACTAGGTGGGAATGGAGGGTTGGATTTCTCTCGAAGAGACTAGAACCAGGGTCTAAGAAAGCCCAACAGACTTGTCTTAAATGCGATGCGGTCAGAACTCCTCGCCGTTTCCCCATCCTCCCAGAAATTCTCTCAATTTTAAGCTCTTAAAATTCCTCCCAAATTTCCCTTTAAATTTCTACATTCTGGAGGGCTCTAAAGGGCAGGAGGAATTGGTCTCAAACCAGAGTGATGGGTTTCGGGGGTGTTTCAGACACGGTCTCATAATAGCCCAGGCTGATCTCTACTCAATACATAGCAGAAGCTAGTCTCCTGGTTTTTTTTTCCAATGCTGGAATTACAGGCTGTGTAAACCTAAATAAGTAAATAAATACATGAGAAGGGTCTCCTGGTCTTTCCAAAATGCTGGATTTGCTGGAATTGATTGTGCAAATAAAAACTAATCAATCAATCAAATATATGAGAAGGGTCTCCTGGTCTTTCCAAAATGCTGGAATTACAGGCTGTGTAAATCTAAATCTATATATAAATAAATAAAATATATGAGAAGGCCTTCCTGAAATGGAATGACCTACCCCGCATTGTGTGTGTGTGTGTTTTTACGTTTCCCTTCCAGCCAGGGGGTATTGAACCCAGGGCCCTGCAAATGCAGGTCCCCAGCCCGAAAGTGGGCATTGTGGGTGTCTACCTCTGACCTTGTGCGTTAGACTCCCTGTGGGTCCCTTGAAGCTCCCTCTGCAACTTCCAGGGTGGTTCTTCTGAGAAAATGTAGGAGCTGCTAGGAGCGTCTGGAGGGGGAGCCTGGGCTAATATTTGCCTAGGGGGGCAGGTTTCATCAGCATCCCGAGGTAAGCCACACGTCCTTGAGCAGATGGGAATGCAACAGCTTTCTGGACAGGGCCTGTGTGTTCTTGCAAGTGTTTCTTGGAAATTGCCGGCTCCAGCGAGCAGGTGGCTCGGAGTTCAAAGATCATTTGGCTCTCTTCCCCGACGCTGTCACAGTGGCTTTCCGCCATGGCGCCAGGCGTTCGCCCGTGCGACCACAGAGAGGCGCGCGCGGCCTGCGCTGCAACCTCCACCCTTGGCG
The DNA here is from genome assembly GCA_019843965.1 of Rhynchomys soricoides. Classification (NCBI taxonomy): domain Eukaryota; kingdom Metazoa; phylum Chordata; class Mammalia; order Rodentia; family Muridae; genus Rhynchomys; species Rhynchomys soricoides. The sequence goes on along the minus strand of JADRCH010000129.1, from coordinate 1,571,150 downwards.
CCCTGGAGCCCAGTCCGCGAGAGTTCCTGCCCGGGTATCCCCAGCCGCGTCTCTCTTCTCGCGAGATCTGCCCCGTCCTGGGCGCTCTTCTCGCGAACCCCCGCCCCGTGGGCAGGTTCCATATTGGGTAAGATCTCGGCTCGCGGAGCGGAGTCTCCAGGAGCTGTTCTCGCGAGAGCTCCGCGAGAGGCTCCCGGCCGCTGCCTGTGGGATCGCGGCCACTGGAGCCCGAGCGGGCGCTGGAGCGCGAGCGGTTGGCGTGCGTTCCCCGGGCAAGCGGCTGCAGGGGGACCGCGGCGGGAGCAGCCTCGAGCCGTGCAGCCGGCTCCCTCCCGCACGTCGCCGAGGCTCGTAGGAGCCGCCGCGGCGGACAGGGGCCGCGCGCCGTGGGTCGCAGCCTCCACACCTGCGCGGGCGGCGGGCGGCGGGCGCCGGGGTCCGGTCTGCCGCGGGCGGGCGCAGAGGAGAGCGTGCGGCTGCAGGCAGGGGTCCCCGCTCGGCCACCTCCTCGCCCCGCTGCCGCCGCTGGAAGATGTCGCAGGAGAGGCCCACGTTCTACCGGCAGGAGCTGAACAAGACCATCTGGGAGGTGCCCGAGCGATACCAGAACCTGTCCCCGGTGGGCTCGGGCGCCTATGGCTCGGTGTGGTGAGTGTCGCCGGGCCTCGGGTTGGGGGTTGGGGGGGGACGCGGTGGAGCAAGTAGGGTGGCCCTGCATGCCCGAGGGCCAGGCCTGTCCCCACAGCTCAGCGATGCGCCCAGCGGCAGGAATTCTCCGGGCGTGTCTGGGGGTGCAGGGGGGAGTTGGAGCAGGAGGTGTCCTGCACCCCTCGTCTTGCACACGCAGGTAGATGGTGGACCGTGTGCGGGAGCGGGTCAGCCGTGGGCGCGGTGTGATGCTGCTCCACCCTGCGCTCTCCCTGCTCCGAAGATCGTTCCTCCCGGGGGTCCCTCTGCGAGCAGTGCGGCCGCAGGACCCTGCCTCCGGGTACCGCCACTTGGGAAGCAGGAGCCCTGCCTGGGGGAGCAGACGAGCTGGGCGGAGCTCCCGCGAGGAGCAGTAGGGCAAAGCCTGACCCGGGGACTGCGGTCACCTGAACGAAACTTGCAAGAAAAAGCGCTCCCTTCCCGGAATTTTTTTTCTCTCTCTCTCGCTTGCTTTTTTTTTTTTCTTTCTTTCTTTTTCCCATTTTTTTGCAAGCCTTCATCGGAAAAAAAAAAAATCCTGGCTCAGGAAACGTTCTTGTGAGATTCGCACTTGAATTAGCAGCACCCCGAAGAGCTTAAAATACCGACTTTATCTCGGGGACCGCGGTGCCAGCTTGCGTGGTGTGTTTCCGATTCGGTTGAAAGCGTATTTCCTTTTCGGGGAGGGAGGGTGGCAGCGCCTGCAAGGACGCTCCAGCTCGCCGCTTAGTCACATACCGCTGCTCATTTCAGTATTGTTTGACAAAAAGAGTTTTTCATACGGAGCCAGAGGGATTCTGGTCCGTTGGGCGCTGCTCAAGATCAAAAAGGTAGGACCAGTGCTGGAGGTGTAACTAGTTTTTTAATGGAAGTGATTCCTGGGAGTGCTTTTCATTTTTTTAAGTCCTTTAGAAGATTTGCAGGGAGTTTTATCAGCTTGTAAGCACCGAGGTACATGGTGGTTTTCGGGAGAGCAAGCAGGGTGAACATAGGACACGATGCCTTTCAGCTTTCATTAACACCGTGGTTTTTTATTTTAGTTCGTTTGAGACAGAGTCTCTCCCTGTCTGGCCTGAACCTCACTCGCTAGACCAAAGCCTGGCCTGGAACTCAACAAATCTTGTCTGCCAGCGCTGAGAATAAAGGCTTTTGCTGCCATGCAAGGCCCTGGGAGCAGGTTTCAGATTAAATGTATACGGTAAAACTTCCACTCCAGCAATGTCGTAAGGAACTTTCAAGGATTCATATAGTATCTTTTATTGAGACTTAGTGTCATTTTAGAGCTCCCAGTCTGAAAGTAAATATCACATTCAATAGATGAGCCCTTTCTGTGTTTTAGTGATTTATATGCATTCATGTTTTCCGAAAGAGTCTGTGAAATGGTTTTTGTTTTGTTTGGGAACAAATTCCAGGCTTCTGGATGTGTAAACCTTTAAGAATGAGTCCTGTGTTACTTAAAGGCACATCGTGAATTTCCAGTTTGGTAGAATCTTCTGGGTAATTGAGATTGTGCAATTGTGGCCAGCGGCAGATCATATTGCATTTGCCAGTTGACGCTGCCTAAGCTGCTGTGCCAACCATGACATCTTTCTAGTGCTTATAGAATGGCAGTTTACATTTTAAAGGAAATGTCAATGGTTTTTAAGTCCCTCCCGTATTTGGGATTGGTTGTTGTATTCATTGTTTCTCTAATACTTACTGGCTCCTTAAGGACCTCCATTCTTCATTCCTAATTGGTACTATCAGACTTTTGTTTCCATTTGAAGGCTCACTCAGGGCTTCCGGGAGGGCGACCTTGCAAGGTTTCCTATGGACACTGCTGCACTGGCAGAAGAGCCAGCTTTTCAGTGAAGTGCCCTAGTGAAACCAACACCACTTCCTCTGGTGCTGTTATTCTCTGTATCATACGATTGAGCACAACCTCACAATTAGACTTCTACCAAATAGCTTCTTAAGCATAGGTAGTGCTGGCCCAGTCAGGTGCCTGGAAGTAGGATCGGCCTGGCCTGGCCTGGCCTGTGGGAGGCCCTGCTTTCCATCCCAGCAGTACATGCAACACAAAGCAGGTGGCTGGAAGTAAGGGTCAAAAAGGTCTGAAGCAAAAAGCCTCCTGGTTCTGCTCTCAGCTCTTCTTTCTAGTCTTTCAGATGCAGCCACTGTTCAGTTCCTTGCCTGACTTTCCGGAGAGGCAGATGATGTAGCCTGTCAATGGGAAAGATAGCTGAGATTGTTTGAGACTGAGCAGATGTCACCTCCAGTTAGATTTACAGCTGTTACCTCTCAAGTTATTGAAATTGTGTTTTCAATTAGCTGCTTTTTAGGTCTGACTGAAAAAACACCTTTTGTTTTGTTTGTTTGTTGTTGGTTTTCGAGATGGGCTGTCCTAGAATTCACATTGTAGACCTGGCTGGCCTCTGCCTCAGAGTGCTGGGATTAAAGGCAATGCAACACTACACCTGGCTTCTTGAATTTCTTTTTTAATCCACTTTGAGGCCTGTGTTCCCTTTCTTCACTTTAGTCCTCTGAGATAGTTTGATGTTGGAGAATAGTGAAGTCCATTTGAATGGAAATAATTGAGGGGATTTAGACTGAAGTCTTGAGAAGAGAGAAGGCTGTCCCTACTGGTGACAGTGTAATAAGTTGGTGAGGGACCTGGGCTTTCTGTCTGTCCTACTGGTGACAGTAGATTATAAGTCTGGAGGGACCTGAGGTCTCTTCCAAAAAGGAATCTCCGAATGGGACATGATTTGTAACTTTATTTTTTTTCCCTTAAGATTATTTTAACATGTAGTATGTCGAGAACAACAGTAACAAACCAAGAAGTAAACTGCAGATTACCAACTGTGAAGCGAAGATGAATGAGTCAGTCTAGAAAGTTGAGAATTGGTATAGTTTTACAAATGTCTTTTTTTTTAAAAGTGTAAAGGGAACTAAACTAAGTTCTCTAAGTTTTAAGGAACTTTATTCACCGCCTGAAAAGGGAAACGAAGCAAAATCGTTAAAGACCACATTGTTACAAAGCATTGATTGTGTGGTTTGAGACATAGGGGAAATCTTTGTGGTGAATTTAAGGAAATACAAACAGGAATGGCAGTGCCTTCCTCTGGGGAAGGGGGTCTCTCCAGCCCTTTGCTGGGCACACTTGGGCACCAGGCCTTGGGAGTGAGAATTAAGAATTACTTCTAGATGATCCACAGCCATTTATTCGTTAGTATGTGCTGCATACCACCAAATAGTGGCCATGCTCTTGAGATACGAGTATAGAAGAAGACAGCTCATTTTGTCCCTGGGCTTGTGGAAGAATGGAGAAGTTTAATGGCCCCATTTTATGGGTTGCTTACGGTGCTGTAGACATGGGGATGCAGAGTTTGTGATCCCATGTAAACATGTAACAAACCTGTAGCTATTAAACATGGTAATTTCTTCTAAGAAACTAAATCTGATTCAGCATGCTATATAGGACAAGATTATTCCAATGAATATTACAAAAATGAATGAAGCTTCCCCCCCTTTTTTAAGTATTAGTAGCCATTCGACATTAATTTTATTTTAATGAGCCAGAGTAAAAATCAAACTATGAAAAGATGACTTTTTCCACTCTTGACGATTGAAAAGGCTGCGCCTTTACTATTAGTTGTAATAATAGCTCATCTCCCTTCCTTCCCTTCCTGCCTTTCTTCCGCTTTCCTTCAAGACAGAGCCTGCTGGTCTTGAACTCTTGATCCACTTGTCTGAGTCTCTCTAATGCTAGGATCATAGGAGTGGGCCGCCAGCTACTTTTAGCTGACCTGTTTTCCATTTACTGTCTTTGTGACTGAAAGTAGACTAGTTAGCTGATGTTACCAGTCTTAATGAGAACCATGTAAATACAAATAATAACTCCCAGCCATAAGTTTGAGGCCAGCCTGGCCTTCAGAGTGGATACAACGCCCTGCCTCAAGAAAAACAACAGACAAAAAAATGCCCACAAAACATGAAGCAAGATGGTGTGTGTGTGGGGGGGGGGTGTTTAGATTTATTTATTGTTATTTGTATGAGTATTTTGTTTGAGTGTATATCTCTACACCACACTGTGCTTGGTGCCTCTGGAGGCCAGAAGGGGGCATTGGATCCGCTGGAACTGGAGTTACAGATGGTTGTGAGCCGCAGCCACCAGAAGACCTTGCTGGTGCTCCTAACCAGGGAGCTGCTCTTCCCCAGTTACTGGCAAGGGTTTGTGTGGACAGAGGAGAAGGACTAACTTCTCTAAGGTCCAACTGAACTAGCTGCATAGTTTGTTATACTGAGTTCCGTTCCCACTCACAGCCATCTCTGGACCCCAGGCCTCCCAGTTCTGCCACTTTCAGTTTTGAATATTGAGTATTCTTCTTTTGATTTCTCTTTAATTCAGCCTTAGAGATGATCTGTGTTGGCTTTGCCTTCGGTGGGCAATGTTGGGAATTGTGCTAAATCCCTAAAGCTTAGGGCTCTAATGTCGAGGAATTCCCTGGACTCGGTCACTTTAGTATTAACTGGCATTTTAATGTGGTTCTTAAGTTTATCGATGATTTTCATTTAAGGCATTGTCAGTTACTCCCTTTCCAGCTCTGTGGAGGCTGCTTTTACTTCTCTCCTCCTCCTGCATCGTTAGTGATTGAACCCAGGGACTGGTGCATGCTAAGCATGGTATCCAGTGAGCTGCACTCCAGCATCCAGGCTGGCATTTTTAGCTTAGTTCTGTGGATGAGCTGGACTTATTTAAAGGAGTGACACACTTGTCAGAGCTGCTTTGGTTTTGGGGTTGGGGTTCTAGCACTTCAGGGGTGTCTTTTTTGGTGTGGCTGCTGAAGGTGCTTATGACAGCATTTGTACAATCCTTTGCAGTGTCACTGTCCAGCTAATCCAAAAGGTAGACAGCTTAACCACTAAAGTCATGTTCTCCCTCAGAACTGATAAATTGAAAATGAAGTTAAAGACCAGGTGAAATTTTTTCCTGAAAAACCAGGTAGTTCAGATAGGCGACTCCTGGATTTATGAATACCACCCATTTTGAATTTATCAGTATATATTTATGGAAATTTACAGCCGACTATGTTGGCGTTGTATAAAAATGAACTAAGCAAGCCTCGCTTGCTGGGCCTTTGAAAATACATCAGATTTTTGTTCTTTGGAATTTGACACAAAGCCGATTTGTTCCTATTGGAGGGTCTAGTTGCTGAGACGTCAGTGCATCTCCCTGACCTGGAACACAGGGCTTTCTGTCAGGCCTGTCATGGACATGCACACTGTGTACATAGTTATTGAGGAAATAACTAAGACCAGAACTTTCTTTAAACTTGAATTTTTCTTTTTCTAAAGTTTAAATCTTTTTCTAAAGTTTCAGTTTTAGAATATTGATCTTTGCAAAGTGCTTCTATAATTTAAGCACATTTGAGGTGAGGATTAACCAGTTTTCCATTGTATAAGCCTTTAAGAATTTGTTAAACTCTTAAGGGAAGAAGAGATGCTGTTGTGTAAAATACACACCTTAGAGGTTGTTCCAGGGTTCTAGGCCCGCTCCCTCCCAGGGCAGTGATGAGACAGAAGTGAAGTGGTACAGCAAAGTCTGACAATTTCCAAGGTTTGGTCTTGAGGAACTGCATAGATTCTGGTGACAAGTGGAGTGTTAAAAGGTGCTGCACTGTGGGTTCATCTCTCTCTCTCCAGGGACATGGCTCTGTATGTTACATGGTGACTCAGTGAGTAGGTTGTTCTTAAGGTACAGGGCACGGAACGTTCACAGAAATGCTCACCTTTCCGAAGCCCATCTGTGTCGGTCGGGATCCGTGTTCCTGAGACTGAGACCGGGTGAGGAAGGTGCAGAGTGGCCAGCTTGTTTTCTTTCTTTCCGTTTCTTTTTTTGCTTTGTCTTCCTCCGGGTACTGAGAAACCTAGGTTCTTGCACATGCCTCCTAGGCAAACATCTCCTGTTTGCCCTCCTGTGTTTTAAGCAAGAGGGCGATGGTGGATGTAACAGGGAGGGATGACTAAGCTAAGGGGTTGGACATGAGGGGCAGGCGAGAAGGTAAGAGCTTTTGGGACTGAAGCGTTAGCAGAAGCCCCTGAGCTGTCTGACCATCAGCTAGAGCTGAATGGACCTGGGAGCGATCAGAAGGGGGAGGGGTTTGCAGCTGCTCCGAACCCTATCCGGTCACATTTGCCTTGTAAAGACCAACTTGTGCTGAAAAAGTAAGCCAGGGTGGGTTGCAGACAGAGCAGGGCTGGGATTTAGCTCCTAGTTTTTCATTTCTGTCCCTCGCCTGATAGAGGTGCTACCTACTGCTTACAATGGCACAGGGGCTGCGTCACTGCAGGGCCCTGGCCTAGGACCTACGCCTTCATCCCACCTGTGCCCTGTGCTCTCATCCCATAGGTCCTGAGTGCCAGAGCCAGGATTTTTGTTGAGCTCTGGAAATTCAGGGTACTCTGTTCTATCTCTCTAAATCACATGGGCTTACTTCAGTTTTTTTGTTAAAAGGTTTTGCTGCCAAAAGGAAGGGAACAAAGAGATTAGCTGTTGAGTGCAGTTGAAAAGGAAAAAGTTGCTGCTGGCGGCTGAGTGTTTCCTGACATCGTTGACTTCCAGGCTTTTTCTTAATACTTGGTCAGACTTGAAGTCGCTTGTATCTTCCTCAGAGTATCTGAGTATTTAGACCCATTTATTTCCATCTTGGCTCTGTGTCTGTTTTCCATTCCTGCCTTTCCCTCCTCATGTTACCTGGCACTGATGTTTTTGTCTGTAAGGCTCCAAGGAATGTTAACTTGAATAGATGTGACAAATAGGTATCTACAGATACCTTGTAACTGCTCTGCTCTGTCCTGTCTTGGCTGCCTTCATGTGAGTGCCTTTCTTCTTTCTTTGAAGCGCCCCTCCCCCCACTACTTTATCATCTGGGTGCAGAAAGTAATTTCTGCAAACGGATTCCCATGGCAACATAACAGAAAAGTAATAAAACAAATGTTTATTCTGTCTAGACCTGTTGTCTGACTGGCTGTAGACCCTGAACATGCTTGCTCCTGTTACATTGAATGACGTGATTACAGATCTCCTTGGTTCCTCAAAGCCTCCTCCTAGAGCTTAGTGGTGTTGCCACTGTGCTTGTGACATGAAGGAAGCTGTATGTGTGTCCTACTGCAGGTCTACCCCAGAGTGTATGCTGGTTGTGCAAGCTTGCAGTCCACAGCACACCTAAAACAGCAGCACTTGCTCCTTTGTGGTCATAAGCTCATTGGTTTAGTGTTGGTAGCATGAAGCATTGTTCCTAAAGACCAAAGAAAGCGAGGGACCTGAGGAGGTGCCTTAGTGCTTGCAGGGAAAGCAAGAGCAAGGACTTGGACCCCTGGCAGCATGCAAAAGCTGGATACAGCACATGTGTGACCTCAGTGCGGGGTGCAGAGACAGGAGGGTGGGTGGAGCATTTGGGCTAGCTGGCCAGCTAGCCTAGCCAAGTAAGTGAGGTCCAGGTTCAGCGAGAAAGCCTTTCTTAAAACATGGTGGAAGGCACCTAAGGTCAGCCTCTGACCTACACGCACATGCATGCACAAAAGCAGGAAGGACCTAGGTTGCTTTGGAAGCCTTTGCAGTTTATCTTTTTTTCATGTTGTTCAGGGTCATCGTCTCAAAACCACCGTTATATTTCTAAAGACAACCCCTCCCCTCTCAAGTGACATTCTAGTAGCTTGTCACATCTAGGGCAGCTTGATGCCAGGGTATGTATTGGAAATCTGTGTCAGAGAACCCTTTCCATTTGGTGATTCAGATCTGGAAAGGGTGACATCAGCATGTGCCCACAAGAGGTCAGAAAACAAAACAAAACCTCTTTTGATGTGTGAAGGTTCTGGGAGGCTGTTTTAGTAAAATGGGGCGTGAGCATGATTGGTCTTGACCTCGAGCCCTTTGCTCGGTATCCACTTGGACCATTGGCATGCTCATAGTCAGGCCCTTACTCTTTCCTGTAACACTCAGCTTAGGGTGCCTGGCTTGTGCAAGTACTGAGTTCATCTTGTCCTGCTGCATTCCTGTAGCAGATCTAATTTAATTCCCAGAAATAATTCCTTTATTCTCAGCACCCTCAGTAGGTTACTCCCCCTCCTCCTTCCCCCTTAAACCTTTAATTCAGGGCTTTTGCTAGCTCTAACTTCCTTGAACTTAGATTTAGAAATACATCATTTCTATTTGTTTTCTTTCCAGTCTACCAGTTGCCAATGAAAATTTTAGTTTTCTCATCTGTAAAAAAGAAAGATCCAAGTCCCTTGTATGAAATACTGATGTCATCTTGTATTGACATAGTTGTGATGACCTGATTTTGTGTGTGTGTGTGTGTGTGTGTATCTGTGTGTAAATGTTCTTGCATGTGTGCAAAGGCCAGAGGTTAACCTCAGTTATTGTTGACTATCATTTTCTACTTTATTTTTGGTACTATCTCTCACTGAATCTGGAGCTTATGGATTGGTTAGACCAGCTGGCCAGAGATCCTCGGGAATCTTCCTGTTTCCAGGCACACAGTCTCCTACCTGTTTTTTGTTGCTGTTGTTCCTTGGTTTATGTTGATAGTATGGTCAAACTCGGGTCTTCACACTTGCTGCTGGACCCACTTTTCTGACTGAGCCATTGCCCCAGCTCTGCGTCGTCCGTCGTCCCCTTATGTGATGCTGCAGTCTGGCTTGCTTAGGTTTCTGATTCCTTGTGTGGTGTTCTCAGTGCCTTATGGTTGGATGATATCTTTTGAAATGAGCAACTCAATGTTAAATGATAGTGATACCAGGCAAACATGTAAAAAGTAACAAATTAAAAGTCTGATCTGGGGGTTGGAGAACTGGTTGCCTGGTTGAGAGCACTGGCTGTTCTTCAAGAGGCCCTGGGTTCAATTCCCAGGACCACATGGCATCTCACAACTGTCTCTAATTATAGTCTCAGGGGATCCAACTCCCCCACACAGACATACATGCAATACACATGAAATTTTTAAAATCGTGACCTGTTGTTTCTTTGTATCCCCAAACTTCATTTACATATTTACACCCCAGACAGTGTAGCGTAGGGTCCTGGGCCTGTGTGCATTCTGAGCAGAGGGGGTACTCTGTTGTGGGTCTGATTGGGTATTGTATAGTTCATAGCAGTGTTGTCCCCTAATCGTAAGATTTGTAACAATTTCCCATTGTGACAGCCGGATTTGTCTTATAAGTGGCACCGTATGTTGGGGGAGGGTTGGAAATTAGTCATCTTTAATTGAAAACGTTTTACGCAGCTGTACATGCTTGAGTTGGTCTTGAGTGAAAACTTTAGGCTGACTTGAACAGTGTACCTATCAGCAGAGAGGAATGCTACACAGTTCTCTGGGGCTTCCTTCAGCATGACCTTCATTATCCCCAAGAGAGCATGAGAGAGCATGGTCAAGGACCCAAGCTTACTGTGGTTAGGGCAGTTTGCACAGATTGTGTTGGCCGTATGGGTAGCTGTGTAGTGCTGTGAAGAAGCAGTGACTCCACTTAGGGCTTGTAAAGGTTTCTGGAAAGAAAGCTTATTGAGGATGTTAGCATTACATCCAAATCTGAAGGTAGTGCTTTCCCCAGCATCTCTGGTTTTCTTGCCCTTTCTCTCCTACCATCTTTCAGTAGATAGCTTTTTTCAGAGTTCTAAAGATAAAATGTTCAGGCCAGCCAGGGCGCGCTATATATATATATAGAGAGAGAGAGAGAGAGAGACCCTATTTTTTTATATATATATATATATATATATATATATATATATATATATATATATAGTGAGACCCTATTTTAAATAAAATTAAAAATGTTAGAAAAGCAAGAGAATTTCATATAAACACAGAAATGAGAAGTAGCAGTGTTACCAGTTCACATGACCCAGCTGGTGCTTGACGCAGTCCAGATATATAAGCCCTCCCTGGCTTGGGGCACACCATGTGCACTAGCCTGGCTGCAGATTCATGGCAGTCCTTCTACCTCTGCCTCTGCCGGGATTACAGGTGTGCACCACTACTCTTATCGACATTTTGAAGGCTCTTGTTAGCATTTTAGTCTTTAAAGTATTAGACATTAACAGGGTGAATTTTTTAGTAATCTGTGGATTTCAGCAGTAACAAAAAAGTTAGCTTTATTCTTGACTTAAAGCCTGCTATTTACACTCATATTTTGGTGTTTCCTGAATTACCCGTGGTAATGCTTGAAGGGTTCTGACAGGGCAATAACTAATTCTGTATTAGAATTTGTAACTTTTTAAAAAAAGATTTATTTTGATTTATTTTATGTATATGAGTACACTGTCTTCATGCATACCAGAAGAAGGCATCAGATCCTATTACAGATGGTTGTGAGCCACCATGTGGTTGCTGGGAATTGAACTCAAGACCTCAGGGAAGAGCAGTCAGTGCTCTTAACCACCGAGCCATCTCTCCAGCCCAGAATTTGTAACTTTTAATGTCTAATGCAGTACTTTATATCTTTATTTTTATGTATGTGTGTGCCTGTTTGTGTAAAGGCTGAGGATGCAGTCTCCCCTGTCAGACAGGGTGCCATTGGCTTGGATTTCTAGTTAGGCTGGCTGGCCAGCAAATCCCAGGAATCCTCCTCTTTTGTCTCTACTCAGTCCTGGGGTTACAAGTGCACTCCACCACTTGTACCTGGTTCCAGGGACAGAACTTGGGTTCCCACAGCCCCACTTCGTGTAGTCTTCACACTTACCCAGAGCCCTCTGTTGTTCTGACAGCCTGTGCTTCTCTTTGGGCAGTTTCACTATTCTTCACCATTTTGCATCATGACCCGTTCTCAAGGTTTCCTTTTCTGTGTGTATCCCAGTACTCTTGGGGGTTGGGACTCTGTTGTGCTAGGTGTGGTGGTACAGACCAGTAATCCCAGCAGTCGAAGGATTGAGGCTGGATGATTATGAATTTGAGGCCTACAGTGTGATAATCCTATGTCAAAAAACTAAGAACGTCTCATCTGGTAAATTCTAAGTCCATTGAGATGTACAAGATTCTGTAGCACCCTACCTTCCCTGATTAGTTTTTATTTTTGAATGATTTATTTGTTTTGCCTTCTGTGCATTGGCGTTTTGTTTGCATCATGTGTGTCTTACTTTCTTTTCCTACTGCTTTGATGAAGTACCCTGACGAAAGTAACATGAAGGAAAAAGGTTTCTTTTGGCTCACAGCTGAAGAATACAGTCCTTTATGGTGGGGGAGTCAGGGCAACTGTAGGCTAATGCAGCTGGTCACAGTCAGGAAGCAGAGGGTGGTGAGGTCATGCGCTGTTCAGCTCCCTGCTGGTATGTCCAGGATCCCAGCCAGAGAATGACTGGGTGTTCCCAGCTCAGTCAGTGTAATCAAGATAATCCCTCACGCCCAGAGGCCTGTCTCCCAGGTGAGTCTAGATTCTGTCCAGTTAACAGCACCAACCATTACAGTGTATGTTTTTACACACTTCTGTATAGGTTTTGGATTTACTGTAGTGAAGAAGATCTGTTGATTCCTGTCAGACAGTGTTCCAGGCTCTCCAGCATGTGGAGCACTGGCAGCCTGGGGAACTGTACTCACATGCTGTGGACAAGCACAGAAGTGGTGCTGGTTTGTGCACTGTGGTCTTTAGAAGGGTTCACAAGTATTTGAGAGTTATTTTGAGAGCCGAGTAGACTACTCAGTGCGGGGAGTATGAACGGGAGTGGACAGGAGAGGAAATTGTGTAAGTGAGCAGATGTGAAGAGGACCAGCCTGACCCAGCCGCAGCTCCCAGCTGTGTTTCAGAGTCAATCAGGAGTCAAGATGTAGGTCTGCAGTTGGACTCAGGTAACTGCTTTCCCTAATCCTTGACCTGTGTTCCTGACTAGCAGAGCTTCTGTACGCAGTGGAGAGCTGTTACGTTGACGTGTACAGTGGAAGGAACAGTATATAAGATCTGTCTGAAGTGCTGACTGGGACTGATTGGAGGAAGAAAGTGCTGCTCTGCTACAGTCGGCTGCAGTTTGTCTGCAGATACTTCTGTGTGTCTGACTCTCCATCCAGCCTTCTCTCTTCTTGAGGTCAGCAGTGATCTGGGTTTGGTATGTGTTTATTATTTTCATTTTATGATCAGGTCATGGCTAGATGCCAAGAATAAAAGATAAACCACAGCTTCTGCTCTCTCACAGACTGGAGTAGGAATCAAGCATACAGAGGAAAGGTGGTTCTGAGTTCCGTCCTTAAAGGGCTGCCTGCACTCTACTGCCAACAGTAGTAATTCTCAGGTTCCACCTAAGAGTTGTTAAGTCTCTGTACACCTAGCCTGTAGAAACTATGGGTATCCATAGATTGACAAGTCACGGAGGATTTCAAGGACTCTCGATTACATTTTAATAATCTCTCTTTACTGTTACTTCAGAGATACACTCAACCTCCAGTGTGAGAGAAAGATCTAAAAATATTGAGAGTTTACTACATGGAAAGTCCCATGCTGGAAACTGCAGGTACAGACTTATTTTACAGTTGGATATTCATTTCAACTTGGAGTACTTCAAACTACCTTCTGGGGCTGGAGAGGTGGCTCAGTTGTTGAGAGCTCGTACTGCTCTTACAGAGAATCCAAGGGCTATTCCAGCACCCATGTGGGGAAGGAAGCTTATGACCAACTGCCTGTGACTCCAGGCTCAGGGGACCCAGTGCCCTCCACAGGCATGGCACTCACATGCACAAGCCACACAGACACAAACAACACTCTTGTTTTTTAATAGAAAGCACACTCCGCATACTTATTTGAGCTCTTCACAGCATGTTGGGCTAGGCTGGCGGCCTGTTTATCACCTTGGGAACAGGTGAGTGACAGCTGTGTCTGCCATTATCTTCCAATGAGTGCCACACCAGAGCTCGGGTGACCACCGGCTGGTTTCTTTGTATTGCATGGTGTGTTTAAGTTTGCTCAGTGGAAATTTCTAGATCAATGAAAGATTCTTTAAAAAAAAAAAGATTTATTTTCTTGTATGTGCCTGTATGTATGTCTGCGTGAAGGTGTCAGATCCCCTGGAACTGAAGTTATAGACAATTGTGAGCTGCCATGTGGCTGCTGAGAATGAAACCCAGATCCTCTAGAAGAGCAGCCAGTGCTCTTAACTGCTGAGCCGTCTCTCCAGCCCAATAAAAAGATTCTTATGTAGAGAAAACATTGGAAATACCAGCTTTGACTTAACATTGGTTTTGTTTGTTTTTGTGCCCCCCCCCCCAAAAATCCAAAGAAAACCCCCCAGTAAATTGGAATATTAAGTCATAGTGCTCCTAACACACCTATCCACCCCAGTGTCCTGCCTTAGCCACAGAGTACACGGTAGGGTGTGAGCACGTGGCTTGCTGGGATGGACACTGTTGCTGAGCGTCAGGAGAGTATCTGGCTGCTTATCACCAGCCTGGAGAAGCTCACGTCAGAATCTCAAGTACTTTGGTACTGAATGCTTATCACCTTCTCACTGTCTTAAAGGTGTGTAGAACAAAGCTGGAGAGCAAGTTAGAGAGCATCTGTCATCTGAATAAAAGAATTAAGATGTTCCATTGAGGCAGCGCTTAGTTCCCTCCCCTCTACTGAGGACTGTACTTGGTGGCTCAGTCCATCCCCGTCCCCCCCTTGTGTAGAATGTGGCAGGAAGGAGTGGCTGCAGAGGGAATAGAAATGAGGTCGGACCACCTGCAGTGCTTCTCCCCTGGGAGCGGGCCCAGCCAACCTGTTGTCCACAGGCCGTGTGCATCAGGATAGCTATGAATTCCACCTAACATGTGCGTAGATGACAACATCATTCTGTCACAGTGGATACCTCAGCTCTGATACACTTTGGTATTTGGAGTCAAATAGCTGTTCATAACCCTTGGCTGTTGTGTCTGCTGTAGCATCCCTGGGTACCACCTGCTCCATGCCAGTAACATTTTTCTCTAAGACTTGGTTGTGACACTCTAGATTGACTTAGGTGTCCTCTGGGGAACAAAGTCACCTTTCTTTTCTTTCCCCTTTATTTAGTGTATATGAGTACACTGTCCCTGTGTTCAGACACACCAGAAGAGGGCATCAGATCCCATTACAGATGGTTGTGAGCTACCATGTGGTTGCTGGGAATTGAACTCAGGACCTCTGGAAGAGCAGTCAGTGCTCTTAACCTCTGAGCCATCTCTCCAGCTTAAAATCACCCTTTCTAAAGAACCTCTAGGGAAGCCTGCAAAGCAGCCCTGGGAAGAGCCCTAGATGGCAAGCACAACAGCTAAGAGAATCCTTGGAAAAGGGTCCCCCAGCCTCAGGCACGAATAAAAGAAAAGGGTCCCCCAGCCTCAGGCACGAATAAAAGAAAAGGGTTCCCCAGCCTCAGGCACAAATAAAAGTGACTTTGGGCTGGATATGCTCAGCAGATAAGAGCACTGGCTGCTTTTCCAGAGGACCTCAGTTTGATTCTCAGCACCCACACGGTGGCTCACACCTGTTCGTGACTCCAGTTCCAAAGGATAGGACTTCCTCTTTTGGCTACTGCATGCACATGGTACGCAGACATACATGTAAGCAAAACATGCCTTCACATGAAGAAAATTTTAAAACAACGAGAAGAGACTTGCTGTGGCCCATTTCTTCACTACAGCTTTCAGGGAGACAGCCAGAGCCACCTTGCTAAATTGCTCCCCAGTTCTTGACTCACAATAATAGGAGATAATAAATCAGGTTTAAAGCTCCATATTTTGGGATGATTTGTTACCCAGAACTAGATAACACCCTAAGTGCTATCATAAAATGTCCAGATATTGTATAAGGTAGAAAGTTCTGTACTTAGGAAGTTAGCCTATAGAGACATCCATCCTTGTGGTTACCTTACCCATGGGTAGGTTTGTAGCACAGATTTACAGCAGAGGTGGAGCCTAGGGGCTGTTGCTATGAAAGCTTTTTCCATGCTAGCAGCAAGACATAGTAACTTCAGGGTAACATGGTTTGTCTGATATTTTAGATTTATTTGAAGTGACTTAATTATTTATGATTACTTAAAGGAATATTTGCTGTTGAGATTTTGAAACAGCAAGATCGAGAAGTGTTTCTAGTTTGTGCGCTGTAACAGGACTCTGGGAAATAGCCCCTTTTATAAAAGAAGGCATAGTGGGAGCGGCATGCGCCTGTGCTGAAATGACTTTGTGAGACCCCTGATTGGGCTGGACTGGTAAAATAAGGAGGGCCTTTGCATTTGTCTGAGGCTGGAGGATCCTCTGCAGGCAGCTTACCCCTGTGGTTGTTTGGCAGAAGGCCTTTACTTACTATCTAGATCTCCGCACAGGGCTACTTCAGTCTTCTCTACATCAGTGGTTTTCAACACAAGGGACATTTTGTTCCCCTGGAAACCACATTTTTAAAAGGGGGGAGGGATCTGGATGCCATGGCATGAACTTGTAATCTGAGCACTAGGGAGGCACAGAGGGCAGACACAGGGCTTGCTGGCTGCCTCAGTTCAGCCCACTAGGTAAGTTCTAGACCAGTGAGAAAAGAAACCCTTTCTCAAGGTACCTTTTCAATTTAAAAGAACTAGACAGTTCCAGAATAGCATGTGGGTAGTCACTTGTTGAGTGGCCTTTAGATTCCTTCCCTCTGAGCTTTCAGATTGTTTAAGGGTTTTCTAGGAGCTTCTGCTTTTGGAAATTTATAATTTAGGGCAGAACGCATAACTTCTGTTCTTTCCAAATACTGCTTTAATAGGGAGAGGAAACAGCACCTTAGTGCAGAGAGCTGGGACCTTAGCCGCTGGAGGGGTTTAACCCATGAGAACTGTCTGAGTAATTCCTGCCCGTCTGATACATGTAAGGTGCATGTTAATGGGAGTGTGTGTCCTCTGTGGTAAAAATTAGTATGTCGTAATGAAAACATGTGATTTGGGAAGAAGCAGTGATGGTGTCTCGTTATATGTGCGAACATCTGGTGAGACGACATCAGTGAGGATATTGCAAAAGGCAGATTTGAAAATTATTTGTAAAATGAAAATGATTGTGATTTAGGAATGTAGGGTCTAGATTTACATATGGTGATTATGTCTGTGTAAGTATCATTAGAAGGAAATGTAATTGCTACTAACTAGTAGTTTCATTAAGTTGAAAACACCACTCAGGGACAGAGCAGCACTGTGAGTCATGTTTCTCACTCTACTAATGGCCTCCTTGAGAGATGGAAGCTTGTTTAAAACAAATCAGAGAGTAGAAACGTACACTGTTGAACATGTAACAAGTCTAGGATACAGTAGGATGTATTTTTCTGTGTGAATACAGTATTTCCCTATGGTAGGATCACTTTCTGCTTCTGAAACTTGCTCTTTTGCCCTCAGTGCATGAAAGAATGTGGATGGAGTTTGCTCATTGCTCCATGTGTGAGACCCAAGAATGTACTTGACTTTAACATGCTGCTGTTGGAATTTCAAGTAGTCTCCGTGTTTCCTATGACCAGGCTGCAACCAATATATACTTTGAACCCTACTTTATTTGTGTCTGTGTCTGTGTTTTGAGACGTGAACTGGATCTTACTCTGTAGCCCAGACTGGCTTTACCACGTTCCACCTGTCTCTGCTTTCCAAATAGAAGGATTATAGGCATGAACCACTCACTACTGCTAGCTTCAGAGAGAGAGAGAAAGAGAGAGAGAGAGAGAATATTTTTTAATTAATTATATGAGCAAACTGTTGCTGTCTTCATACACACCAGAAGAGAGCTTCAGGTCCTATCACAGATGGTTGTGAGCCACCATGTAGTTGCTGGGAATTGAACTCAGGACCTCTGGAAGAACAAAAAGTCAGGAAAAGAATGAGAGAATGAGAATGAATAAATGAATGAATATGAATCTTTACAGGCTCACACTTGTTGAGGTCAGAGGACAACTTGCAGAGGTCAGTTCTCTCTCCTTCCACTGTGTAGGTCCTGGGGCTGTATTCTCAGGCCCGGCAGCAAGTGCCTTTACCCTCTGATCTTTACCTGCTGAACCATTTCACCAGGCCTCAATACATATGTTGTTTTAATCCAGGGTTTTGAGAAATGTTTAACTGTCTGTTGGCTGTTTCATTGGGCTTTCCTAGCATCGTGTGCATTTTGTTATCCCAGGTAGATAGTAAGTTTTGTGACATCAGCTACCATATTTACTATTTTCTTTTGTATTTATAAAATATCATGGTAACTCGGTAGTAGGGGTGCACGTCTTTAATCCAAGGACTGGAGAGGCAGGGGCAGGCAGATCTCTGTGTGTCCAAGGTTAGCCTGGTCTACAGAGTGAATTTCAGGACAGCCAGGGCTACACAGAGAAACCCTGTCCTCCAAAAAATAAAACCAAAAGAAACCCCTATAAACCAGAAGTGGTGGTATGTGTGTAATCCCAGCACACGGTGACTGGCAGGAAGGTCATACATTCAAGCCAGTGTAGAGAATGTAGCAAGACCCTGTCTCAGAATAAACAAACATTAGAAAAGGGCGTGCAGCTCAGCTTACTGACCAGTATTTGTCTGGTGTGTGTCCAGCCCTCAGGCAACTGTTAAGTGCCAATTGGGGTAACTGGGGTTTTGAGCCCTTTGTACCACGATGATAAGGAAAACAAATGGACTTCTTGCCCTCAACATGCTCAGAGCAGGTGGCAATAGGACTCATTATTGATGTCTGATAATTGAGTTTTACAAAATTAGGGTTTTGCTAAACCTGCCATAAAAACTAGTACCTTAGATCAGATACAGACATTATCTTTGTTTAATATATGAGGTTGATAGAATTTAATTAGCTTACTCAAGAGGATACCGTTATTAAGTGGCAGAGCTAGTATTAAAACCCTGATAGTCTACCTCCAGAGCCCAGCCCTTGTTTAACTACCTGGTAGGTGGTAAATAAACATATGCTAATCATTTTGACTATTGGGGACTGTAGGGTCCCTGTGTGGCATCTGTCCTCCACTCTAGTGGCTAGTGAAGTCAGAGGGCAGAGCCTGCACCTCTTGCTCTGGAGCTGGCTTCCAAAGAGCTTGGGTAGGTGATCATAATGGACAGCTCTTCTGCTATTGCAGCTGAGCAAACTTGTAGGTGCGGTCACAACCTGCTGCCCCTCCCTGCTCCCCACAGGTCCCCAAGGAGAGGACAAAGTTACAAAGGCTGCATGAGGCATGACATTCTGGATGGAAGTTGAAGAAGCCACATCATGTAGTGGCCATGGGCATTTCCTCAGTTTCTAACCACACACTGGTAAAGGGAAGGTTGTCCTGCGGGCTTATGGAGGGAAAGGCTGAAAGGCTGAGAGAGTGCTTGCCTTGGGCGGGCAGGTACGGCTCTGAAGGGCTGACTTTGCCCGCACTTAACGAATAAAGATTTAATTGTAGGGTGAGGTGCGGGTAGGGGAGAAGGAACTAGGCGCAGCGGGTCCAAATAGTTTACGGAACTGAAAGAAGCCAGCACACTCAGAGTCGGCCTGGGGGGAGGGGCATGGCCATAAAGGGGGACTACTGACGGGGTGAGCACTGGGACCAGGTCAACTCATCTGAAACTTACAGACCGTGGTAGGAAATGTGCATTTTATTCTGTATTCCAAGAAATTTCCTTGAGTTAAAAATAGTCATTTATTATTTTGAAATTGTGTGTGAGGCAGAAAGATCTGCACACATGTGGGAGTCAGAGGGCAGCTTGTAGGATTGAACTTGGGTTATCTCATCCCCCTTAGTGACAAGCCCCTCTACCTGCTGAGCAAATGTGATGCTCACATTTGTGGCTGGAGCTATTGGATCTTTTACCTGGTGTAACAGTGACAGGAAGAGGGCAGTTGTGGATGTTTTCACCTCACCAAGCTCTCAGTACTTAAGTATCTTCTCCTGGACCTCCCACAGTCCTGCTGCCTAGAAAAGAGATTTCCAGAAATATGGGCTTTGAGGGTTTTATGTTTATAGACGGCATTTAACCTGAAATGCTCAGTTGTGTTTTCTCATCTCTGTGACCAAACACCTGACCGGAGTAATTAGAGGAGCCAAGGCTTATGCCCTCCATGTCACAAGGCTCACCTGTGCTTGCCTACACTCACACACTGGAGCAGAGCATCATGGAAGGGGAATGCTTTGGGCTGTGGTGTACACTAGGGTGGGCAGGAATAGGATAGAAAAGATAGGGTCAAACTATCTCCTTCCAGCTAAGTTCTACCGCCAAAATAAAAACACTAAAACTTCTATCTTGGTTTAGTGGGCGGGGATGTGCAGGTGTGCATGTGTCGTGGTCCTGTGTAGGGCAGAGGACATTTTCAAGTTGGTCTTCTCCTTTTACCATTTGAGTTCCTGGAATCACACTCAGGTTGTCAGGCTTGTACCCTCACCCACTGAGCTATCTGGTTGGACCCTCCCACCTCCTAAAATTTTAGGATTCCCTCAAGCTAGACGTGGTGGCACATCTGTGGTGTGGCACATCTGTGGTTCCCGTGTTCAGGAGGTGGAGGCAGAAGGACCAGGAGTTGAGGGTTACCGTCAGCTATGGAGCACGTTTAAGACCAACCTGGGCTTTGCCTAACAACAGCAAAGTGGCGCCACCAGCTGGTATCCCAGTGGTTAACATACAGGCCTGTGGGGGACACAGTTCAGGTTGAATTGTAACAGCTGTCAGGAGGTCAGAAGGACGAGAAGATAGAAAGCGGCCCCTCCCCTCCCCTGAAGAACTCCATTATCAGAAACTTAAGTAGTAGAAATACATGATGCAGGGAAGGTCCCAGAAAGCCCCATGACAGGAGGAAGGGGAAGTGGTTACCTTGCCAAATGCTAATCCAGAAAAGTGGTCATTGGAAGTGGGCTTGAGAAGAGCAGCTCCAACCGGCTGGACCGAAGGAGGGATGGAGCTGAGGACAGCATTGTCTGCAGGGCTGTGCTTCTAAAACTTAGGAACTGTAGGAACCACACTGTCACAGTACTGTCACCCTACTGTGTGGACCAAGATCCTGCCTTCTCAGGGAGTGGCCAGGCCAGGCCAGGCCAGGGCGGCTGGTCTACAGAGCACTCTACAGAGCAGGGGTGTAGGCTAACAACTCTTGTTTTAGTGCCTGAAAGGTTTGAGAATTGGCCTCTCTTCAGTTTCTGATTTGCAGCTCTAGGATGGTGTCCAAGAGTTTCCTTTTTAGTCCTCAGGTGCAGCTGACACGAATGGTTCCCGTACCTTGAGAATTTGGAGATTCCTAAGCTTTGGAGAACTTTTTAACTATGAGAGGAATCATCAAAAGAAGTTAATGAATATGGGAAATTTCTAGAGCACATTCTGAGACAAGTGACCCAGTAGAGGCATCAGTATGTAATTCCCTCAGTGGTAGAGTGCTTGCCTACCATTCACATCCCTGGGTTCAGTTCCGCGTGCGTGCATGTGTGTGTGTGTGTGTTGCACATACACACAAATAAGGCAAATCAGTAATACTCGGGAGGAGTGTTGCTGAGAAGATGTGGGACAGCTCCAAAGCACCTTCGAGCAAGAGAGACTATGGAGAGTGTTGGCCGAGGGCAGCTGGGGTGCACAGATCCACAGGAAGAGATGGAGCTGATGGATCTGGTTGGAAGTTTGAGAGGCAGAAAAGTCATGAGACATTTCAGCATAGAAGATGACCTTGTGAGAGGAGTCGCTGTTTTTTAGAGTATGTTTGCAGTTATGCTCAGAAGTCAGAACTTAGAGGCGGTCTGACTGTGCACTCTTTTTTTCCAACCGTAGGTAGCCTTGGGTGATCGGGAGGTTGTGGTCACCCAAGGTTAGACTTTATCCAAGAGAAGGTCTAAGGGGGTAGTTAGGAGGGTGAAGACAGGAGAGAGAGCTGGAGAGACAGTGGTGAGTAAAAGCAAGCTGAAAAGGTTGGAGGGGAGTCGGTGCTGGAGAGAGATGGCTGAAGTGTGACCCTGCATGAGGTGGAGTTTCCGGAGAGGTCAGGAAACAGGACACTGGGTGTGCATGGCCTCTAGTTGGATGATGTAGCTGCCAAGAATGTTGTCCCGAGTTGGGAATGGAGGGGTGCTTTCTGATAGGACAGACTTTTGGAGGGTGGTGGAAAACTCTAGTCAATAGATAATTGCAGCAGAGACGATGGTTCTTCAGGGTTGCTAGCGAGGGCTTTTGGAAAACAAATGGAAAGTGGTGGTCTTGAAGTGGTGCAAGGTGCCATGCCGCAGTGGAGACCTGTGTGAGAGAGCGCTTCTGATGGCAGGCAGCACTGTGAGGAGGCTGGGGAGTTCCAAGAGTGTTATCACAACTCAGGCTGATGGTTAAAGAGTGGGGATCCCTGTAGGTCTGGGGGTGAAAGGAGGACTCCTGAGAGACAGACTGGTGAGCGGGAGCTCTGCACCAGCCATTGAGATGCTGCGCTGGCATCACATGGCTGCTCATCCCACCTGGGCTTATCCAGTGGTCACTGTGTAAGCACATCACTGTTGTGTTTATTCTCCTCTGTCATCTTCCCACACCCAAGGGCTTCCTGCTGTGTGTGCCTCAGTCCCTGGGAAGTGTCCAGCACTTGGAAGGGCTCATTCTCCTAGAAGCACCGTGATTTCTGGGGCCTTTATTTTGACCAGCATGTAATCTCAAGATGACAGAGAGGACTGGGCACAGGGTGTATACAAAGTTTATCATTGTGTTGGCTCCTTGGACAGGCTGCTGCCTGGTTTCATGGAGTTTATTAGAACATAGCCACACCCATTTTATAGGTTCCTGTTATCTAGCTGCTTTCAGGCAACAACTACAAGCTAAGGAGTTGTGTCAGGAACCTGAGCTGGGCTTTGGAGAGTCTAAAATGCTACTGTCTGCGCCTCTCTGGAAAATACTTGCTAACCGCTGATATAGAAAAAAGAGGCAAAAAGAAGCATCTCGAATAAATAGCCTTCTCTGGGTGGTGGGTAATGAGTCGTTACAGTCTTTATCTTGGTTTCTGTTTTTGTGTCTTGCCGCAGCTTTAATTTGGAAATGAGATAGCCTGGAAAGTGTTACAAATAGTATTTGGAGCACTCTTAACGGTGGGTTTCTGTTCTCCTTACGCCAGTGCTGCCTTTGATACAAAGACGGGGCATCGGGTGGCAGTTAAGAAGCTGTCGAGACCGTTTCAGTCCATCATTCATGCCAAAAGGACCTACAGAGAGCTGCGCCTACTGAAGCACATGAAGCACGAGAATGTGAGTCTCTCCTTTTCTTGTAGAGACTGAAGTACTATATGCAGTACTGCCTGTGTAGTGTGGTGGACACATCACACTGTCTGTCAGAATTGGGTCCATGCTGCATGAGGGCTGCGCTTTGGTGCCATGGGGCCGTCCGGCTGTCATCGTGAAGATGATCTCAAGATGCATTTCATTTGCTGTTTTTATTTATTTAGTTTCTGTGTATGTGTGGGCCTGCTGGAGTTTATGTGCAGTGCCCTTGGAGACCAGAAGCTGTCAGATGCCTGGAACTGCACTCAGGTGCTTGTGAGCCACACTGTGGGTGCTGAGAACCAAACCTAGCTGCTCTGCAAGAGTAGCCACTGCTCTTCACTTAGATATGTGTGTTTTGTTTGTTCTCTGTATAGCCTTAGCTGTCCTGGAACTTACTTTGTAGACCAGGCTGACTTCAAACTCAGAGATCCACCTGCCTGTGCATCTCAAGTGTTCAGATTAAAAGTGTGAGCCACCACAACTGCCTGTGATTTGTATTTTTCACATGTTTGTTTGTTTGTTTGTTTGAGACAGGGTCCCACTGTGTAGCACTGGCTGGGTTAGAATTACTCAGCCACTCTCCAGCCCTGTTGCTTTGCATTTTTGAACAAAGCCGGCACAGGGGGCTTGAGGGGGATGGGAAAAGACCAGAATACTTACACTTAAGGTCAAAATTATCGCACCTTTCAGTCTATCAGTTTTACGCAGTGAAGAATGAAGACTTGAGGCCGGAGAGATGTCTCAGTGGCTATGAACATTTGCTGCTCTTGTAGGTTCCCAGCACCTATATTGGGTGACTCACACCACCTAGCTTCAGGAGTTCAGTGCCTCCCTCTGGCATCCAGGGATACACATGTGCGCGCGCGCGCGCGCGCACACACACACACACACACACACACAGGGGGCGGGGGAGACAGACAGACATAGACACAGAGAAAGAGACACAAAATAAATATTACATAAGGCAGGAATCCTAATTCTTTTTTGCTGTCTGATATACTACTGGCCATGTTAATAAATTCTAAGAAGATACAGGGGTTTTCATGGTATTATGTGAAGTGATAAGCCAGGTGTTGTGGCACATGTCTGTAAGCATTTGGGAGGTTATGGCAGGAAGATCAGGAGTCCAAGTTAGCCCGGACCATGTGAAATGCTATCTGCAAACGCCCAGTCCTCAGAAAGAAATGATGTGAGCAAATTAAAACAGAAACACAGTCTGGGTAGAAAGTCAGAGCACTGAGCACATGGGTGTGAGCACTTGGAGTTAGTTCCACCCAAAACACTACAGAGGTACTGTAAGAAGGCCATTGCTTTCCCACTGTGTGGTTTTTATGTGTTCCTGCAGGTGATTGGTCTGTTGGACGTGTTTACCCCCGCAAGGTCCCTGGAGGAGTTCAACGATGTGTGAGTGAACCTTTTGTGTTTGCAGCCTCCACTAGAGGATGGGGATGAGGAGCAGCCCACAGAACTGCTCAGCAGCGTCCAAACCTCAGAAGATTGTTCCCCACCTATTCTGGGTTCTTGGGGGAGGGATACATAAAGTGAATATTATGTGTGGTGCATTTAAGGCACAGAGTAGCCCATTCAGAGCCAATGATGAGTCCTTACAAAAGTTCCACAGAGCCGGGCAGTGGTGGCGCACGCCTTTAATCCCAGCACTTGGGAGGCAGGGGCAGGTGGATTTCTGAGTTCAAGGCCAGCCTGGTCTACAGAGTGAGTTCCAGGACAGCCAGGGCTATACAGAGAAACCCTGTCTCGAAAAACCAAAAAACAAAAAAAAAAAAACTTCCACAGAGAGGGAGTGTAGGAAATCTTGATCATAATTTTTTTTTCCATAAACGCCAGTCCACATAGGCGTTTCCTTCTTAGATCCCTCATAGTGGGGGAGGTGATACGAGGCTACACCCTGACACTCAAAGACTTCTTCCTGTCTGGTGCCCCCTAGAAAGCAGAGCCGGGAAGTCCCAGCAACCACAAGTAGAGGCCAGGAGAAACAAACAGGGAAGGAGGGAATGGTCGTTCGTGGATGTGTTACTGAAAGCACCCTGGCTGGGAACTGCCGGGGTGTAGGAAGCCCTGCAGAACGCACCTCAGATGGGGCTGTTCTTTTGACTGCTCCTAAGGTTTGCTTCATTGTTCATGAATGCCTTCGCACGCTGAGACACGTGTGATGCAAGACAGCAGGTGTCTTGTGCAGATGCAGCCTTCCCACCACCAGAGCTTTCCTAGTATGATTAACACCCTGTATTAATCATCAGCTTGACAGAATCCAGGATCACCTGATGGGCCTCTGGGTATGCCTGGTGAGGGCGGGGGTTGTCTTGGCTGTTAATTGATGAGGGAAGAGCCATCTGAACTGTGGTTGTGACTCCTCCCTAGGCAGGGCATCTGTGACTGTGTGAGACAGAGAAAGGCCGGCAGAGCGGTAGCATCCACTTCATCTGCGCGCACCTGCTGTGCAGTGTGAGGAACTGTGGGCCACAGTACAGCCGCCTCCCTGAGCTGCTTTTGTCAAGGTGTTTATCAAAGGAAGAGGAAAAGACACTGAGCCCCACCCACTTAAGAGGCACTGTGCTGTCAGAGGGAACATTTAGCACCGTTACACCTTCGCTCTTGTTGGGATTCTCCCATTCCCAAGTGGAGAGGATGTTTACTGCAAAAGCTAAACTAGGTCACTGCTCTTCCCTAACTTCCTGCATTCTTAGTAAACCACCTCTATAACATGGCCAAAGAAACGAGCTTATGTGAAGAGAAAAATAGGTTCCTTACCTGCTGGTTTTAAAGGTCCCACATCATAGTCGGATGAGCCCGTGGCTTTTAGGCTTCTGGTAGAGGCGCCAGGTAGCAGTGGTAAAGAGTATTAGTACCAGAAACCACTCATCTCGTGGCTAGGAAGCAAAAGAAAGGACCAGGATTCCAGTCTGCAAAGCCACACCCCTGCTGACTTAAGCCTCGCGTGTAGTGAGATTTGGAATTTTGTTTTGTTTTTGTTTTGTTTCTCTGTGTAGCCCTGGCTGTCCTGGAACTCACTCTGTAGCCCAGGCTGACCTCAAACTCAGAAATCCACCTGCCTCTGCCTCCCAAGTGCTGGGATTAAAGGCGTGCGCCACCACTGCCTGGCTAGATTTGGAATTTTTCTTTCTTTAAAAAAAAAACAAAAACAAAAAAAAACCATACTTCACAGAAATAGCGTAAGAATGTTTTCGTTTTAATCCCAGGCATGGGATATGGGGCTGCTTTGCAGCAGCTGACTGAGATTTGCCTCGTGTTTTTTCCAGCTGTAGATAGTTTCTGCAATTGTGTGGTGTTTGGAATTCTGGAAACATTTTACAAGGTATATAAACGCTAGGGCCCCAGTGCTAGGTCGGTGGTTGGTGATTGTTCAGGGGAGTTGGTTGCGGTTTGTTAGTGGTCGTGCTCAAGAAAAACAAGAACCCAGGGGATAAAGGATAGGAAAAAGAAGAACCCACAAAGTAACACAGACAGGCTATGTTGCTGCCCAGAGGTCTCACGCTTCTGTAGCGCCCTTGGAAAGGAAGCCTTTGGTTGTGTGGGGTTTATCGCTCGCCATCCACACTAGACCATCTTCACTCCTGATGCTCCCAGTACAAAAACAGCTTCTCTCCACTCTCTTTGGAATGTATGTCAACACCATTTATCTTTCCCCACAGGACAAGCAGGCAGATACATTTGCTCTCTTGTGTCATGTTTACAGAAAAGGGAAAAACAAGTAAATGCCAAAGATAGCGGAGGGGAGGCAGCAGCGGGTTCCCACCAGCCAAAGCTGCAGAGAACACATGCAGCAGAGGGGAGGCAACTTGGCCTGTGTACAGGAACTCTGCCACGTTAGCTTGACCTGCAAATGAAAGTTTAGGAAGCAAGTGAAAAGGAAGACTGGCAGTGAGTAACAGTGGCAGGCTGTTCCCGCAGCCCCCGAACAGAGGCTCCACCCACACAGGCTGAGCAGACTGCAGAGCCCTGCTGCAGCCTGCGCTTGGAAAAGAGAGTGTGGTGGAGTCCAAATGAGACACAAATGCTGCTGCAGTCTTTTTGTGAACTCCTTTGAAAAACATTGGAGTTAGGTCTGGGTGTTAGCCTGGGTTTTTAGTGAGAATAGACTCTAACAGGAAAAAAAAAGATTTGTGGACTATAAGTATTGGGGTAGCATTCCGGAATGGAAAGTGGACCTGTATTTGCTACAATGAAAGGGCACTGATGAAGGCTGATGTCTATGACTAACTTTAGCTCAGCCGTGACCAGTATTTACCCCCAGTAAATAAAGTTAAATTCATTTATTACAGCTTTAAAGTTGCAGTCATTTCAACGAGTGCAGAGGCTTCTGTTTTCTTTTTACCTCCAGCTGGGTTTTAACAAATTTTTTTTTAAAGATTTATTTTTTTTATTGTGTGTATGTGTGGCTGTGTGTGTGTGTGTGTGTGTGTGTGTATGTATGTATGTATATGCTATGTACATTCCTGGTGTCTGTGTAGAGCAGAAAAGTGTGTCACATCCTGTGGCTAGAGCTATAGGTGGTTGTGAGCCTCAGTGTGGGGTCCTGTGCGAGAGTAGCCAGGGCTCCTAACCCCTGAGCCCTCCCTGGTCCCTAGATCTCGTTTGAGCAAAGCAGCTCTCAGGTGCTGTCTGGTAGGTACTGTGTCCTAAGTGCTGAGTACCTGCAAGTCACTTGCATGCTCTCCATGAGAACAGTGGGGAGCCTGAGCTGTGGCGGAGTGGTTCATTGCTGACTGTCTGTGACATTGACACCTGTCAAACAGCACCTTCCGGAACACACCTTCTGTGCCTTCCACATGTTAACATCTTCACACAGGGAACAGGAATGATGTGCAGTGCTGCCCTGTCGAGCCTTGAAACCATTTATGTTCACTAAGAAAAAATGGGCGAGCAAACAACACGCTGAGGATTAGAGACTAAGGCTGCCGGATGCGAGGCAGGCTCCAGTTCTGAGTCTGCATTTCCCATGCTAACTAGCAAAGCTGCAGTTGCCTCATTGTGCAGCTGGCTTTTGATTGTGCATTTGTGCATTTATGTTTCAGTTACCACTTTTCCTTCTAGCATATGGTTCACATTTTGCTTCATCTGTAAGACCAGGTGTACCTTCAAGAAGGGAACAGTAGACTGTTTTGTTTGTGACCAGCAACGTGCAGTCAGGGAGATGGCTTGGGAAGTGAGCACATCTAATTCTGACTGCTCTATTTCAGGGTTGAGCAGTCTGCACACTTTACAGAGACGCAAGTGGGAGATCATTTGAGCCCTTCTCTTAGTGTCCTTAGTTATTGTCTGGGCTGTAGTTATTGTGTAGGTGCCATTGTTGTGTACCCTGAATATTTACAAATGCAGAAAGTTTCAATAGATGGTATTACAGTCAAGTCGAGAAAGAGTTGCAATTTTCCCCAACCTTTTGGTTTGGTTTGGTTTGATTTTCTTTTTTGTTTTTTGAGACAGGGTTTCTCTGTGTAGCCCTGGCTGTCCTGGAACTCACTCTGTAGACCAGGCTGGCCTCGAATTCAGAAATCCACCTGCCTCTGCCTCCCAAGTGCTGGGACTAAAGGCGTGCGCCACCACTGTGTCTCCCAAACATTCTTAACCAAGCTGCCTTGTCTGAGTAGGCAGGGGGAGTTTTAAGTCTTTTTGGAAACACTGTCCTCAACCTTCAGGAAAACCAGCTCGTGCCGGGTGAGGTGGAAATGAGCTTCCAAGTGGCTGCCTCCCTGTTTTTCGTCCTTCTCTTCCCTTCCTTTTTCCCCTTTTCTTCTTTGTTTCATGCCTGCATTCATTCATTCACTCACTCATTCATTCATTCGAGACAGGACCTCACTGTGTATCCCTGGCTGGCTCGGAATTCCCAGAGATCTGCCTGCCTCTGCTTCACTCTTTATATTTATTAGTTTATCTCTGTGATGGGCTCTCATGTGTCCCAGGGTGGCCTTGAACTCTGGATCTTCATGCTTTTTCCTCCCCGGTTCTGGGATAACTGCCATGAACCATCGTACCTAGTGTATGCAGTGCCGGGCATAGAACCCTGGGCTTCATGCCTGCTGAGCAAGCACTCTACCTCCACCAGCTTAGCCATGCCCAGTCCTGTGCTTGGTCCTGAAGAGACCCGAGGGGTCTTGCAGTCTGCTGTGATCTAAAAGATGCATTGTGGGATACTCAGCAGCCCTCATTTTAATAAACCCAGTGAGCAGTTGATCACCAGGCTGGTCTCACCTGTGGAAAGTGAGCGTGAGCACTCTGGTTCAGTCAACTAGTCAGCAAACACTTCTGGGTTTTGTTACGTGTTGAATATCTGCCAATCACAGTTCTCATCCTTGAAGAGGACGGCAAGCATATTCTCTAGTCATCGAGTTTAAATGACCACAGTGTTCAGTGTGGTAGGTTTGGGAGGCCCAGCACATGGTCTGGCTCTGTGCACTCACTGACCTTGTGTGACCCTCTTTCCACTTGTGTCTCTCTGTCTTTGTAGTCTTTCTAATACAGACAATCAGCCATACCTCAACAAAGCCTCTGCCTGCTCTCCTCACAGCCTGGCCTCTCTCCACTTGTCGATTGGCTCCTTTCAGTCCCGTACGAGGGTCTCCAGATCAGAAACTTGTTCCCCTCTCGTGCCCTAGCTGAGCTGTGATCCCCAGGCACTATCTGTGCCTTATTCTGCCTGGTGCTTTACAAACATTGTCACCATATATTTCTGCCTGTTTTCTCCCTTGCCTTCGTTTTTTTGTTTGTTTGTTTGTTTGGGTTTTTTTTGTTTTGTTTTTGTTTCTGTTTTGTTTGTTCCCCCCACCCCCCGAGGTCTTTGTTGCTAAAAGTTTTGAAGAGACATGTCCTTTGAGTAAGGCCACCTACTCCAGAAGGAGGTTTTCCATTTCAAATGAAATACTGTACAAGGAGAACACAGCATTCACCAAGCCCCTACATGTCAGTGACTATTGTTTTGTTATGTGGACAACCTTGGAAGACTATGAATACATTAGGAAATATTTTGTGATGAAAAACAAGTCCCCTGGAGATGAAATGCTTACTCAAACCTTGATGGTTCTTCAGGACATTCTCTCAACTGTTTTCTCTGTTGGGAGCATGGTTCAATCTTCTGTGCTTGTTCTCTTATCTGAGCCTCTAGGTTGTGTCTAATCTTTTTTTTTTCCCATATTTTATTTACATTTCAAATGTTTCCCCCTTTCCAGATCTCCCCTTTGGAACCTCCCTATTTCCTCCCCCCTCGCCCTCTCCCTAGCCTTGTAAGCTCTGTTGGAGTGGGGTGCTTTCCTTTATTCCTGACCGTTAGTGTTTGGAGCAGAGGCCTACCTGCAGGTATTATTTGTAAAAGAACGAGTGCAAGAACTTATCAGTCAGTCTGCATAGCAAGTTCTCGGACAGCTGGGGCTACATAGAGAGATCCTGTCTTTAAAGCACAGAACAATCAATCAAAAAACATGGTCCGCTCAAGTGGCTGGAACTGTAGAACATGCAGATGCTCTGTACTCTTAGCTGGGTTTTAGCAGCATCTCAGACTTACAGAGGACTTGAATGAGAATGTTGTCAACTGACAAAACACTGTGATGTAGACTTAGCGTCTCAGGTTGTCAGGTGAGGACACCGATTGAAATGTATATGAATGTGAACAAAACTGCTTCTTTCTGGGTGCTCTGGCTCCGTTTCCTGTAACATATCCAAGGTCATACCTGGCACCACTGTGTTCTATCATATTCAAAGCCCAGTGTGCAGCTGAGAGCTAATAAGGAAGTAGCCAGTGAAGTCAGAGGTCACTGGGGCAGAATACAGGGCTGGAGGGATTCTCTCTCACTGTGAATGAGGGAGAAGTGTGATTATTGATGGTTGTCATCTCCTGCTGCTGTTTTAAGCCCTGTTTAAATCTGGAAGACATGCTCTGCCTTTTCCAGATTGCTTTCCGATAGAGCCCACAGTGGTGGGGATGCCAGGCTATAACAAGAGGGTTTTGTTTTGCTTTGAACCTTCTTTGTATTGTGCTTCTAAAAAGCCTGGGATGGTGGGAATCTTGACAATTGGTTGTCGCCCAAGCATGACGCTGGAGCCTGAAAATCATCAATCCTGAGTCCCACTTAGTACTGTTTGAGAGACAAGTCACTTGTCTCACTGGGGACTTAAGTTTAGAGGATGCCATGTCCCAAGTGAGAAGCAAAACTGGAATCCAGTCGTGAAGTCGTTGTTTTGGCCTTCAGCTTACAATATAATCTCCCTTCATCTTTTAAAGACGAGGTATTGGATGGCTTTCCCATTGCAGTGCACTCCAGCCTTCCTTAATTTATTTTTAGAGTTTACTATTTAGTCCAGTGATAATATCAAGCATGTCTTCTCAAATGGTATTAAGTACACTCGCCAGAATCAGACACTGTAGAGACATGTGGCTCTTTCGTGCTGCCCCTCTCATTATCCATCCTGCTTTTATGGTACTGGGGTCTTTTGACTGGCTGGTCTTTTGAGTGAATTCATCTGCACTTGGCTTCCATATCCTGTTGATTTGAGAGATGGCTTGCCTCTTGTAAACGGTAACTGGTGCTTGCTCCTGTCCTGTGTTGTATGATTTGCTTTGGAACCCCTTCTGTGTGTGAGATGGAATTTGATACTTGATGGTAATAGATTGATCTTGGGCCTTGTGGAAACAGCATGGGATGATTAGCTGAAAGAGCTCGACCATAAATAGTGCTTTCAGTTGACTAGTAGTGGAGGAGCGGTGTGCTGTGTACATCTGTGTAAGTGACTAATTATACTCAACGGTGGTAGGTATGACAGTCTCATCCTCCCCTTCAAAGTGTTTGTGGTAAAATGGATCAGAAGTACTGGATCCACTACTTACATCTCCCAGACCATCAGAAACAATTGTGTGTGATAGGAAAGGGAACTGGGAGTTACACAGGGGCCGTATCTTCTCACCATTTGCTGTGCCTGTGTGTTCGTGTGATGGTTCAGATGCCTGTTTCCTGTGTTATGGAGGTCAGAGGGCAACTGTGGGGCGTTGGGTCCTAGGGATGGAACTCAGGCTTTCATGGTGAGTGATAGCACTCACGAGTCATCTTAGTAGCCCTGTTCAGCATTCTCACATTTATCAGATTATGTGCCAGTTTGAAGCTAAAATACACAGTTCCTGAAGCAGGTGTTGGGTTGGATGCCTCAGTCCAGACTCAGGAGGGTGAGGCAGAAGAATGTCAAGGCCAGCCCAGGTAATAGTGGCAGGGAAGCAGGAGCTGATGCAGAGGCCATGGAGGGATGTTACTTATGAGCTTGCTTTTCATGGCTTGCTTACCCTCCTTTTTTATAGAACCCAGAACTACAAGTCCAGGGGTGGCATAACCCCTTGTGGGCTGGCTTCTCCTCCATCAGTCACTAAGAAAATGCCCTACACCTAGATCAGGTGGAGGCATTTTCTCAATTGAGGCATTTTTCTCCTCTTTGATGACTCTTGCTTTTGTCAAATTGACAAAAAAGTAGCTAGTATGCCTACTAACCCTTCCCAAACAGTTCAATAACTGGGACCAAACATTCACATGAGCCTGGAGGGCCATTCTCATTCAGACCACCACAGCGGTCAGTCCATCACCCTAGCAGTCAGGACGTAGAGGCCGGAATCAGAAAATCAAGGTCATCTTCGACTAAGTTTCAGGTGACCTGGGCTACATAAGGCTTGTCTTAGAGAAGAGAAGACAAAGCAAGCACTTAGAGTGTACGTGTGCCTTCCTAATCTCCGTCTATGCCGGTTTCTTTTCACCTCCGTATTTTCTTTGGCCATATTGAGTAGGGGTGCTATCGTGTGGGTTAGCGCATGAGGAAGCCTGGGCTCGTGTGCGCTGGTGTGGTACTTCTCGGATGGTCTCTCCTGGATCGACCTGTAACCCCTCCGCCTTCTATTCCTAGGTACCTCGTGACCCATCTCATGGGGGCAGACCTGAACAACATCGTGAAGTGTCAGAAGCTTACCGATGACCACGTTCAGTTTCTGATCTACCAGATTCTCCGAGGGCTGAAGGTACAGGCTTTGTCATTTGGGGAAATGTATAGTAAGAACTTAAAACAGTTTTTCTTATGAAAAACGTAAAAGAATTACAGAATCAGCCACCCCTGCTGCTCTTGTAGTTCCCAGGCCACAGTTCACTAGAAAGCAAGTGTCATGTTGTCCTTCCCTTTGATCCTTTAGTCTGAGTATCCGAGAGATGGGGACTTTAGCCACATCGAAAAGTTAGTGGCATCTTGATACAACCTGGTATCTAATCAGTGTGATACTGAGGCTTTAAAACATTCCTCAGGGCCATGAGCTGCTCTTATAATCCTTCTCAGGACTTGAGAGGCAGAAAAGAAGGACCACTGTGTGCAGCAGCATAAGGAGTGTCAGCCACCAGGGCTGCTGGGGGGGGGGGGGGCTCTTCAAAACCTCCTTTGATGTTTGGCGCATTGGGACCCTTCCTGAGAGACAGGGAGAAAGAAAATAGGCTGACTACTCCAGTGGGTGGGGTGGGGATTGCAGTTTGTGTGATGACCCACTGTGAGCAGGCAGCAGGCAGGCGTCCTAGGATGTGACCCCAGGAAGCTGAAGATGACTTTCATTCAATTGACTCTCTTCTTTTGCAGTATATACACTCGGCCGACATAATTCACAGGGTATGTACTGTGCCTTAGGTGGTAATTATTTGGGAAGTGGGTGGGGCTAGAAGAGTGGCATCAAGTTCAGACCTCAGCTTTACCTTGTGACTGAGATAGTGGTTTACTGCAGCCTTGCTCTCAGTGTAGACCTGTAAAGGAACACTTGACTGCAGCTTGAAATCTGCCTTTCTCTCTGGAAGATCTTACACATGTGTGCATCTTCAGCACCTGTAGGGAGTGGACTCTGCATTGTTAAGTTGATGGCTCTCTGCTTGCTTTCCAGGACCTAAAGCCCAGCAACCTAGCTGTGAACGAAGACTGTGAGCTCAAGGTAAGAAAGAAGAGATGGACTGTTTGCTTCCCTTGAGTGGTCCTCAGAATTATGACCAGCCACACTTAGAGTGATTTGTAAGCAATAGCAATGGGAGGGGGGAGGGGATAGGGGGTTTCCAAAGGGGAGACTGGAAAGGGGGAAACATTTGAAACGTAAATAAAGTATTAAAAAAAGAAAAGGCAATAGTAATGACTTGCTATCCGAAAAGTCATTTGTCCTTAGGAAAATCAGACTGGAAACTTGAGGTAGGCTGAGCAAGCTGTTTAAGTAACTTTGGGAGTAGATGTTGGTATCTTGTTTTAATTTTTAAAAGATAATTAAATTAAAAATATAACACATTAATTGTAATAAAGGGACATTATAGTCTA
Organism: Rhynchomys soricoides; assembly: GCA_019843965.1. NCBI lineage: Eukaryota > Metazoa > Chordata > Mammalia > Rodentia > Muridae > Rhynchomys > Rhynchomys soricoides. The sequence goes on along the minus strand of JADRCH010000129.1, from coordinate 1,536,977 downwards.
AATGTCAATTAAGCATTCCTGGAACACTTATTAATAGACAGGTTTCTAAAAGGAAAAATTGCAGATTTCAGAATGATCTAAACAGGACCTAAGTAAACTAGCTATCTTTAAAAAGTAAGTAGCACTACGATTTTTTTTTTTTTTTAATGAGTTTTTTGAAATTTATGCCGTGGGGCTAGAGAGATGGCTTGATTCCTAGCAGCTACATGGCGGCTCACAACCATCTGCATCTAGAGGATCTGATGCCCACTTTTCGTCTCTGTGGACACTGCACAGACTTGGTGCACAGATACACATGCAGGCAAAACACTCATATACATAAAATTAAAAAGAAAAAAAAACGTGCCTCTTTGTAGGGTTTTAATGTCCATGTAACCACAGGTATGACATCCTAACCTCCATAGCTTCAAAAGGTTTGAGTGTCCCCTCCTAGCGACCCTCACCCTTCACCAGACGCAGGCCACCACTGACCTGATTCTCACCTGACTCTGGATTAATCTTTCATTTCATATAAATGGAACCGTACAGAATCATGCACATTACTGTATGACGTTTTCATCTGTGCTGTGTGCTCAGCAGTCTCCATTTCACAGGCATACCTGCCGTCCTGTTAGTGGGTGCTTGCCACTGTTGTGGTTCAGAATATAAACCGATTGTGAACGTCCATGTGCAGACCTATGTGAGCATGGTTTTTTGTCCTTGAGTAAATTCCTAGCTGGGGATGGTGTGCTTTGCTCCCAGCTTTGTTTTTAAAGTTTCTTGGAGTGCTTTACCATGCATCCTAAGTGAAGACTAGGGTGCTCACTTTCTGAAAGTGACTCCCTGTTTTCCTTGTTGTAGGTGGCAGGGCTTGCTGCTCCCATGCCTGACTTTTGCTCTTGCCCTTAGATCCTGGATTTTGGGCTGGCTCGGCACACTGATGACGAGATGACAGGCTACGTGGCTACCAGGTGGTACAGAGCCCCTGAGATCATGCTGAATTGGATGCACTACAACCAGACAGGTGCTGCTCCAGTCACCTGCCCAGGCCTGGCCCAGACGGGGAAGGGGCGGGCGCTCCTTAACATGGCTTTCAAATGACTCAGCAGTCAGGGCCTTACTTCTTAAGTTTTCCTTGTCATCTCTCTGTCACACATCTTAAGGAGAGTAGACTCTTAATCCTAACACCTGTTTCCTGGGAGAATCCACAGTTTTACCAGTAACAAAGTTTTGCCCCTTTGTGAGTTGCTTATTTCTTTTATCTTAATTATATTCTGAGTTGTACAGCCTGTGGAGCCCTTTCTTGGGTGACAGTTCTAATAAGTTTATTTCTATAAAAAAATGATTGTCAAACCTTGGGTGTCGTAAGTGCTGATTTGAATCTCTCACTCCAAGTTAGAGCCGTTTATGTCCGTGAATAGAAACCTTGTCTGTGCTTGTATCATTACTATTCCAGTGGATATTTGGTCCGTGGGCTGCATCATGGCTGAGCTGTTGACCGGAAGAACGTTGTTTCCTGGTACAGACCGTATCCTTTAACGCGTTTTGGCCCTGTTTCTCATCTGCGTGCTGTTGTGGATGTGCTTCCCTTACTCATTTGTAGGGAAGACTTAGTTCTTTGCAGTTCAGGCATTGCTTTTGAGGTCTGTCCCCTTGTTGAGTTGCTCACCTTGCCAAGAAAAAGGCTTTGGGGATTGAGAAAACAAGCTTAAAACCCACCTGTCTTCTTTTTGCAGCAAGTCTCTTTATTAATGAGCTTAGTCTATTTCTGCAAATCCTTGGCGCATATACACAGCCACCTGTACCTCAGAGGTATCTGGTTCTCGCATATGCTAATGTACTCAACAGACTGTGGGGCCCCTGTGCTGACATGCCTGCTGAGTCCTGCCCTATTTGCTGCTTAACCACCAACAATAAAAGCAAGAGGAGAGAGGTTTTTGTTCTCCACACAGAGTTGTCCCTGCCTAGAGCCAGCCCCACATGACTTAGCAGCCATACATGGCACCGTCTGGGGTTTGGGCACCAAGCACCCTTTCCTGTCTGCTGGGCACTTGTTCCGTGGCTTAGGAATACTATGGAGTGTGTTTGTGGAAACTCTGGTCAGCTCCTCTTAGGGAGGGTGTTTAGGTGAGACATTAGAACGGGTGCTTAACCCAGCCCGGCACCCTGCAGGTGGTCTAGCTTGGGCTCTCAGAAATACCCCAGCAACACTTGCTTCACCTAACTTCGGGTGAGCTCTTGCCTGACACACCTTTAGCTCACGCTGACAGCTTGGGCTGCCTTTCGCCAGGGATTGCCATGCAGCTGTGTCTGTCCTGATGGTTTTCTGCTAGACAGTGTTTATGGAGTGGAACCCTCTGCTCCTCAGGTCATGCTGTCTGCTCCTCTATGTGCTGTTTGGTGCAACTCACTCTATTACTCCCCACTCCGGGGTGTCATCACCTGAACATCTCTGTTCCCTTCAGATTTTGGCTTGCTTTAAGCCCAAGCTCAGAGGATTAGGCAGGGTTTGTAATGCACCTTGTGCTGTCCTCTGGGACCATCCTGAAGCTGCTCTCTCTTCTCTTCCCTTCCCCTGGTGTCTCTCCAACTATCCTCTGGCTAGTCCCAGACACACATGTCTTCATAGGCAGGCAGGCAGGCAGGCAGACAGACAGACATACAGACAGACAGACCCATCCATAGGGGAGCCTCTCAGTTCATTGCTTCTGTAGTCTGTGTATTCACAGTTAGATGCCAAAGCCCTGGAACTTAGATTTTAGGTTTTTTACCTTAGAACTATGTGGCTTTGATCAAGTTTTCCAGCCTCCACATTTCTCTGTTTCCTTAACCATATACAACTCGGTGGTGGTAAGAGTTTACTGAGACCAGAGCCACCCGGAAGTGCTAGCTTCACCAGTGGCTGTGTCAGCAACTGGTCATGGTCACAGACAGATACATGAGAGAAAGATTTCTTTTTGGTTCGTAGGTTCAGAAGTCTCATCCGTGGTGAGGTAGAGCATCATGGTAGCAGGAGCGTGTGGCAGAGGAGGCTGCTCAGTTCATGGTAGCCAGGAAGCAGGGGGGAGAGAGAGCAGGAAAGGAGGTCGGGAGAAGAAAGCATCCAAGAACAAAGTAGCTTCTCAGTGGCCTGCTTCCTTTCCAACCCCACCTCCTAATGTTCCCAGCATGAAAAATATCGGCCCTAGCTGGAGACAGACCTGTAGCAGGAGACATTTGAGGTCCCCACGGTTAATACTCCATCCCTGGCCTCTGAAGGCCGTGTATCTAGCTTATAGTATAAAACACATCCAGTCCATGTCCAAGAGTCCAGATCCTCCTGACTCTTCCAGACGCAAGGCAAACTCTCAGCTGCCAGCCCTGTTAAAATCCACAAACAGATTCTTTACTCTAGTTTCACTGGCATAAACAGTCTCATCCCAAGGTAAAGAAGGACCATTCCAAAGCAAGATGAGATGGAGCATTAGAATTCCGCAGTTCGACGTCCATCATCAGAGGCTTGGGTGGCATGAGCTGAGTTCCAAAGAGCTTGGGCAGCCCAGCTCCTGTGACCTTGCTGGGTGTGTCCATATGACTTCTCTCTTGGCTCACTGCCTGTAGCTCTGTCCACAGTCTACATTCTGGGGCCTCTCACAGTTTCATGGACCACACTGTCAGGCCACTCACAGTGAGTCCAGCTCTGGTCTACATTGCCCTGCTTCCCAGGCTTCCCTTGGAAATGTGGATGCCTCGGTTACCCCATAATTCTTGGGTTCTGCATCCCTCAAAAACCCAGCATCATGTCAGTGACACCAAGGTCTACTGCCAGGTTAGGCAGTAGCTGGGTCCTTTGGGACAGTGGCTGCAGTGACCTCAGAGTAGCTGGGCACTGTGACCAGGTCCTGGGATGACCTTCCTGACTGGCCCTCAGTGGGCGGGGGCTCTGAGATACCTGTTCTCTGGGGTGTTTTGGGCAAGTTTACACTTTGCATCTGGGCCTACCGTAGTTAGGGGTCTCCGATTTCCAGCATATCTGCTGTTTAAAGATGGTAAGCTGTGCAGCCCTTTCCTTGCATGTATCCAACATAGACAACACATTTTCCTACCTGAGATCACAGACTTCACTTGCTATTTTCCTGTGTAATCAAGTATAAATTTCCTTCATGCATAAAAGATCCTTCCCCCATTGTAGTGAATACGGTACTCCTAAGATGTGACCTGTGGTCTGGAGAGACAGCTCAGCGGCTCTTCCAGACTGATGTTCAAATTTAGCACCTGCATGATAGTTCACAGTCATCTATATCGAGTCTCAGGGACTCAGTGTCTGCTTTTGGTCTCTGTGGGTACCAGACAAAACACTCATACACATAAAAATAAATGATTCTTTAAAAGATGAGAACAGAGGGTGGCGGCTGCGGGGTTACACTCACACGCAGCTTCTCTGCTGCACTGGTCTGTGCACTGTCCTTGGTGCATCAGAACCGTCTCAATTTAACAGGTAGTACTTTTTCAAACATGTTATGGAACATTGCAGATCTACATACTACACAGTGGTCTTGTGAACCCTGTGTCCCCAGAGGATGACGTAAAACATGGGTGGTTGAGCAAACACACTAGAATGCACACCACATCGTAGCTACCCATTGCTTTACATTGTTAGTTTCCTATATTTTCCTCATTTTTAGTTTTTTTCTTAAACCCAGGGAGGGCTTCTGTATGCTAGGCAGATCCTGTTCCACTGAGCTGCAGCTCCAGAAGTTTCCTTAGTTTTGAAAAGAAGTTGCACTGCTGACACTGTAAGCCAGTGCTTTAGGGTTGGAAAGATGGCTCAGAGACTAAGAGCTCCAGACCATGTAGTCTTGTAGAAGGGTGGAATTGGGATTCCAGCACCACGTCAGGCATCTCACAGCTGCCAAACCTTCAGATCCTTAGGCCCTACGCACGCAGGTGCACACACAAATGTTTGTTTGTTTTAAAAAAATAGTTTGAAGCCAGGCTTGGTATCACATGCCTTTAAGCACAGCATTTGGGAGGCAGAAGCAGGCAGGTCTGAGTTTGAAGCCAGCCTGATGAGTCCCAAGCCAGCAAATGCTCACAGTGAAATCATGTCTCAAAAAAAAAGGGGGGGTGGAGGGTGGCAAGTGTCTTAGTAGATGTTGAAGAAAAGTATTTTTATAAAGAAATTGTTCTTTGACTTTTGTCCTTGAGAATATATATATTTTTTTAGAAAACAGGAGACTTTCCAATTTATCCATTAACCTTGAGAACTATTTTTGTGTGTGCCACTGAAAATGACTATATCTACAATCCAGACAAGAAGGGAGCAGGCTGGCTTTCTGTGAAGCTTGTCCTGGCCTGTCACTAGAAATGACTCCTCCAATCCCAAAGACTTAATTCAGCCAGGCATGAGGGCGCACACCCGTGTTCCCAGCCTTGGGAGGCTGAGGCAGAGGGATTTGTTGACTGCTATGGTAGTCAACCTGAGTTACATTAATTATCTAATTGTCCCTTCCCCGTGTTTGTTCTGCCTTTGGCGTCTTTGGCCTCAGACAGTTTATGAGTTAAAATTTGGTATTGTCATCCTAATTGAAACACATTTTAAATGGAAAGAAGAGCTGTCCCAGTTGTGAAGGACAGTTCACCGTGGAAATGGCAGGCTATGCTGCGCTTTACTGTGCAGTGTCACATAGCTGGGTGGCCGCTTGGCCGTAGTGTGTTTATTACCTCTACCTCCCAGGCTGTGCTCAGCAGCTCCCTCCACAGCCTTCCGCACTGGCGGGCACTGCACTGGAGCACACTCGCTCCCGCTCCCTCTCTCTCTCCCTCCCCCCTCCCCCTCTCCCTCCCCCCTCCCCCTCTCCCTCTCTCCCTTGTATTAACTTTGCATAGAATGTTTTTCTGGGTTTTGAGGATAGGTCAGAACAGTAAGTCAAGTGTGTTTAGGTCAGTCCGTGTTTGCCAGGCTAGAGAGATGCTGCTGCCTGCCCTCAAAACCAGAGTAGTCAGACTGAACCCACAGGAGTGATGGGGGTGACTCAGATGGAAGTCTTCATCTGGTCGAAAAGCAAGGTGGAGTGAGGAGTCTGTAAGTCCAGTGCCTGGGAGGAAAGAGGGAGGGAGACTCAGGACTTCCGGGTCACCTAGCTACAGAGTGAGTTTGAGGCCTTCTCAAAAAGTCATGTCCAGAAAGGCTTCTTGGAAGGGACAATGGGAAGAGTAGAGGCTGCCCTTATAGCTTGCACAAAGAGGCTTAGAAGTGCCTGGAATATTTGCTTTGAGTTGAAGCTTTGAGCCTATTCAAGAATGGTAGTTTGAGGCAAGTGGGAAAAAGTTCAGTGACAGATTGCAGAAAGGCATGGGTGTGAGGCTGAGGAGCTGGCTGTGGTTAGTCTGAGATTGCTCACACCTGCAGACGAAGGAAAACGGCGTGGGTGAGCCCTGCCTGCTGACGGATGCATGAGCTGCATTATCAGGAAGGATGCATGTTCCTCAGGCAGCTTGAAGGTGAAGCTAAGTTAGTTAGGAAACCGCCCAGACTCCACTCTCCCCAAGGGATATGACACTTGCCTCTTTAAAAAGGCAGTAAACCCAGCTGGTTAGTAAGCTACTTTTGAGTCAGACATGGTAAAATCACCTCTTGGAGGGCTGGGAAAGTCTAATTTTTTCTATTGAAGTAGCTAATAAAATCAGATATAATAAAATCAGTAGAAATGTGAATGGAGCTACATTTATGTAAACTGAGTAGCTCTCTATCTGCAAGGAAGATGCTCAGCTGTCACCATTAACATGTTGCCAGTGTCACAGCTTGAGTCAGTGCCCATCTCAGTCCACCAACTGTCCACACCTGGAGAAACCATCTCATGGTCACCGGTTTCAGTAGCAGTTTTGGTTTTGTTTTGTTTTTTTTAACCATTCTAACTTCAGAAATCTCTTGTGTGAGTGGACTTGCCTCTGGGTTACCCGTTTTCTGTAAGATGCAGTTATTGGGCACTAGCTCATCTTTTCTTAAAGGGCCAGGTGACTGACTGTTGAAGGCCTTGTGAGCCTGGGGCTATGAATGAACTGCGCACGGCCTGGTTGCCTTCCAGAGAAACTCCACATATAAAGCAAGTAGCAGTCTGTACCTTGCTGTCATCTTTCTAGAATTTTCTTCTGTTTAAGCAAAGAAATTCTTTAGAGGCAAGCTGCCATCTTATTGCATAAGCAGTTCCTATGACTAGGCAACTGTGGCTTGCAGATGCTGTTCTTGGGCTTATTTTGCCTCTAAGTGCAGACTAAATCAAGAATATCTTCATCTTCTCTGTTCTATAAATGTTGTATGTGCCTTTTATGTATCAGATAATCTGAAATGAGGAGTGGGTTTCAGCATGGTGGCATATATCTGTCTTCCCAGCACTTGGGAAGATGAAGCACAAGGATTCTGAGTTCAAAGCCAGCCTGGGCTGCATAGCCTGCAGAATAAACAACAAAGCTGCTCCCCACCCAAGGAAGTAATCGGCAGTTGGTACCAAGTGCACGCTGGCCTTGTCTGCCTGCCCTGGGTTGTGAAAGGGGCAGGCCAAGCACAGACCAGTTCCAGAAGGCAAGCTGTGGCATCGTCAGGTGACAGTGCTCAGAGCTAAGGTGTTCTTATGTAGAGTGTTGGAGGGCTTGTGGGGGTTATGTTGACACATGAAGGAAGGATGTGATCCTGCAAAGCCTGATGGGCTCGTGTAGTCTTCCCACCTCACCATCTTAGGTATGAAGAAGCTGCTCAGATGGCCACCGAAAATATTAAAAGCCTTTTTAAATTTTTTATTCTCTGACTGAAGGCAGTGAGAGTAAATGGACTCTGATCTTCTGGTGGACATGTGCTCATTTGTCCTCAGTAGTCATGGAGGTTTTAATGGCAGAATGAATATTCTGGGCCCCTTGCCTTTATGCTTAAAGCCTTTAGCTTGTGAAATCTGTTAAACTTTACATGGTTAGGGTTGAAGCCTGGTGTCCTCCATAGTGGGGTAGCGCCCTCTGCCGTTGGCTGTCCCTCACATGCTCTGCCTCCTAGAGGGGAGAGCGGAAGGTCTCCAGGGGCACACTCAAGTGAAGAGGCTCTGGGATGAAAGCAGGCCTCCCAACTGTCAGATTACAGGCTCAGTAGGTCAAGCCTTAGGGGAATAGTCACAAATAGACTGTGCATAGCTGTGTGCTCCGCCTCTGCTTGCCAGCATTCTCTGCTTAGCTGGCTCCTAGGGCCTTGGTGGAAGGTGAGGTGGAGGTAGAGGCCGAGTCATGGACTGAGTGGCATGGCCTCTGTTGTCTAAGACCCAACCACAGGGACTTTACTTCCTGCTGCATGATGTTGATAGATGCGTGTGTGTTGGTGTTTTGAACATTTCTACAGGAGGAGCAAGTGGTGCTGAAAGTGGCCACCCTGCAGAAGCCTTCCACCTAGACTCTTTGACCATGTTGGCTTTGTTTGGGGGTTTTCATTTCCATTATCGGGATGTTTTGTTTGCAGTGTTTTACTTTGCTCATTATTGCTGTTTGTTTTCAGTTTTATTTTGTCCCGACATTTTCCTTTATAACCCACCATTAGATATTGATCAGTTGAAGCTCATTTTAAGACTCGTTGGAACCCCAGGGGCTGAGCTTCTGAAGAAAATCTCCTCAGAGTCTGTGAGTTGATGCTTTGATTGTAATTACTACCCTATGGGGCCTCTGCCTCTTGCCTTCCATCACTCTGCACTCTGACCTTGGAATGTTTGTATGCCCGTGTGCTGTGTGTGACTTCTGAGGTATGTGTGTGTGTGCACACGTGTGAGCCTGCATGTGCCTGCTTGCATGCATGAGTGTGTTTTATTCTAAACTATTTTCATCTGGGTGTGGACTTAAGATCACGGGAACCCCTTTGGGGCAATTGTATGCTAATAAAACTGAGAGTTGAGATTTCAATTCATTCCAAGAGATTAATGGGAAATTTGTGTGTGTGTGCTCCTGAGCCCTGACTTCTCTCTAAAGTTGCCCACATGCTCAAGAGCTCTTCTCACTTTATGCTGAGCATCTAATATCTGGCACTTCCTGTGTGCTAGTCTGGCCTTGCCTCTGAAGGGTGAAGTGTGCCTTGTCTGAAAGCTGCCTGCTCTTTACTTCCTTAGAGGGCACCTCCTGGGCGGGGTCTTTCCGTGAGGCTCCTTTCCCCACCCTCAGACACACTGAACAGCTTCCTCCCCTCATGACAGTCTGCAGGTGGCTCTGAGCTCCTCCAGGACCCTTGGTCAACACAATGGATTAGCGTGAGGGGCCACTTGGAACTTGTGCTTTCTCCATGGAGGCCATAAGGAGGTGACTCTGGCTTACTTTAGCCATGATTTTTTTTTTCAAGCTGTTGGTCACTTTCTGGGGCCAGAAACTTGGAGGAAGCTAGGAAAACCCCGCCCTCCTTCCCCTCATCCCCCTTAGAAAATAAGTGGAGGAGCCAAGCCCCAGCTCTGCACGCCTAGATTCCCTCCCACCACTTCCCAGTAGAAGAGAAGGGCCTTCTGCCCAGCTAGGAAGGCAGTTGGGTCGCTGCAGGCAAATAGCAACACATGAGTCACCGCCCCTGACAAAATCGGGACCCCGCATCTGCTGTGTAGCTGTACATAAAGGACCTTGGAGCTAAGAACAGCTTTTGAATTTCTCTTCTGAGAAGTGTGAAAGGGTTGCTGGGCCTGTTTTGTTTTGTTTTACATACTCCTTTAAGATAAGGAAGCAAAAACAAGCCGTGACTTGCTTGAGTCATGCTTTGAGTCATTGGGCAGAGGCAGTGGATCCCACATGTTCTGGTAATGTGAGCTAATCATCTCATGCACTTGCGCATTATTTTGAGAGTCATTGTCAGAAGTATTGACCACAACTAAAGAGATGCTTTTGAAATGCAGAAGCTGGGAATGGAGAGCCAAGGCTATGAGGGGGTGATTAGGCAGGACTGGCTGGTTGGAGGCAATGGGGCAGGCTGGGGCTTGGGAAGGAGTTCAGCCTGCTAGTAAGTAGTGCTGGTGACACTGAGGTGGCCCATTCCTCCCCTGCTGGGTTTTGCTGCCAGCAGCTCTGCGTCCCCCTCCTGCTCCAGGATCTGTTTAGTAGCTAGGTGCTGCTTGCTACGGGCTCTGAAGCATATGTATGAGGTAGGTGACACTGCCTTTCTCCAACTATCAGTTCTGTTTAAGAAACGATGCTTGGTACATGGCCTAACAATGAGATGTCCTTTATCTTACGTCTGAGCAGTTGTAGTGCAGCACTGGACAACATCAGGTACCAAGATGCATCTTCTCGGAAAGACTCCGTTGAGTACAGAAGTGAGAAAGGAGCTTCCCTGCATAGTTGTCAGAGGTGGATAGAGGCGGTCTAAATGTTGAAAGGTACAGGCAAGGTTAACTTAATGCTGATGGCGCCACCCAGTGCTTTTGAAATCTCCAAAGCGCCAGATGTGATGGGCAGGCCTGTAACCCCAGCACTTAAAGGGCAGAGGCAGAAGGATTGAGGTTTGAAACTGACCTAGGCTACATAGCAACCTAGGCCGCCTAGGGTTAGTTTGTAAGACAATTAAAAAAAGCAACTGTAGATGTAGCTGTAGCTCAGTTACATCAACATGGCCATGGGTCTAGTCCCCAGAACCCATGGGGGTGGAGAGCATACAGTACCTACATACAGGTGAAATAAAACTGAGTAAAATTAGTCATAAAAATTTAAAAGGAAAGACTTTAATAAAGAATTGTAGTCAATACTGTGAATAATTCATTCCTTCTAGAAAAAACAGGACAGGGAAGCCAGTGTGGACAAGAACGTGGGGTCTGAATAACAGAATGCAGGACAGGGAGACCAAGCTGGCTGGTGTTCATGGCAGAGGCCCCAGGACAGAACTCACTGGTTCATGTTCTGGCACCTGGATTAACCAGGGAGAGAACAGGTCACAAAGCTAAGGAAGCAAAGGCATGATTTCCCTCAGAAATACATCTTCCTGACTTCTAGACGACAAATGGCTGATCCTGAATATGCCACCTGCCAGGAGAACATGGGCAGAGTAAGTGTGTGAGCTTAACTGAATCCTGCTGTGCTAGTTCACCCTGGGCCCCTGTTTGTCTTCTCTCTTAGTGTGCAGAACATTGTTCAGAATGGAGTTTGCAAAGGGAAGTCTAAAGTCCGTAGTAGAGTGAGCCAGCCCATCTCTGCACTCAGGTAGAGGAAGGGGCAAATGCATTAGCAGTAATCAGACCTTCAAGCAGGGTTCATGCTAATATAGAAGGAAGGGAAGCCATGAAAGTGAAATGACTTGGCTTGTTTATTAAAGATGAGGGTCGAGCTGAAAGATGACTTAAGTAAGGAGAAAGGATCTCACTAGATCATGCTAGGTTTAGAATACTGTGGTCACTTTGAAAGGGAGCATGTGGTAAATAACTGCAGAAGCTGTGGCCTGTGCCTGATGAACTGGTGGCCTGGCTGAGGAAGTTCGTAGACCTGTCATTTGAGTAAGGACACTGAGATGGCTCAGCAGCAGAGGGACCTGAGTTCACTCCTAGGGCCCACACAGTGGGTAGAGATTGACTCCTACATCTTAGAGGTGGATCCGCTGATCTCCACCCATTAGTGGTGTGCATGCTCTGCCCCTCCCCACCACACAAATAAATGTGAAAATGTAGTAAGGGAAAGTCCGTGTAGCTTTGCCCCTGTCAGATAAACACGGCGTTGTAAACTTTCTGTTCATTGACGTTAGTGTTCCCTCACTACAGGTGTGAGGATAACTGTGGCATGCTCTGACGCTGTCAGTCAGACTGTGCCTACTGTTTTGCCTTTGCCATCACTGCTAAAGTACCCTTCTTCACCTACCTATATATTTGTGGCACGCATTTTAAATGTACCCACAGCCAGAGTCTTTAAGACTTGGCGTAGTTCAGCACCCACACTCCAAGTGTCTCAGCCTGCAGGGGTGTGTCTCGGAGAGCCAGGGCCACCAACACTCAGCCTCCTCCTCAGGTAGATCTGTTGGGTACGTTAGGTTCCCAGAGTTTCATCAGCATTACCTCCCATCTTCTGTGCACGGTGGCAAACAGATTGTGGCCATTGGGGCTTGAAAGTGGTTCTCTGGTCGGCGTACCGGGTCAGGGGGCAGTCTGTTTCCAGAGAATCTAAACTATTTTAATATTAAAGTTGACACTTAATGAAAAGTTTGTTTTCATGTGTGCATGGCCACTCACCGACTCCGTGCCTAATAGAGCTCCTGCCTGGTGTGGTTGGGAAGTAGTGTTGCTTTGTTCGGGATGGCTTTTGACTTTAAAAAGATCTTTACACTGTGTGTTTAACAATGCCCTTGACTAGGCATCTTAAGATATTAACCAGCTTCAGCAGATAATGCGTCTGACGGGGACACCCCCTGCTTATCTCATTAACAGGATGCCGAGCCATGAGGTGAGAACAAACGGCATGCTCAGGGAGCTCTAACTCGGAGGCCACCTTCTCATTGAAGTGTCTGTGTATAGCCAGCAGTTCCCAGTGTCACCAAGTGCTTGCATGATGCCCCAAGAACAGCTAAAGCAGTAACTGGCTATGTGCTAGCAGGGGATTGACATTTGGGATGAAATGTCCTCAGACTGGGGGTCAGTGATGCGGCGTAGGGCAATGTTCCCGGGTGTTTGGTTTTCTGAATCTTGTGTTTGAGGTAGTAGCATGTGTGTCGCTGCAGGTGTGTGTAGTCGGGGTGTGCTGCAGCCGTGTCACAGGTGCATGGAGCAGAGTTCATTAGGCTGCTTTGCTCTCCATCCATTTTCCACCAAGAGAAGACTGCATGCAAGCACACACTGGAAAAGCCCCTGTGCTTGTAGGTGTGCTGGGGTTTCAAAAAGACAAGGAATTCATAGTCTGAGCACTTGGGAAGTCAGGCTCTTGACCAGCCCATAACTAACCTAACTCCAGTTTATGATCAGAGGTGACTGGGTACTTCCTGAGACATGCCCTTAGTGTTGAGGGAAAACAGGCTAGCAGACAAACCCTCCTGGAGCATTGTGTGCATTTCAGTTCTTGTATGTATGGAAGGATGGCCGCTCTGGGCGAGATGGGTCTTCTTACCCCTCTTCCATTCCTTCTTCCATTCTACATGGTTAAGTAGGAAGGGATCACAGCCTTCCTGGTTGTCTGGTTCCTGTAACTTCAAATTAGAGCGAGTGTGCCTCAGGACCAACCCCACTTCATGGCTTTCCTGATTAGGAAGGTGGTCCTGGGAAAGACTTCTTAGTCTCAGTTCTGGTTTTAAACTTCTGGCCCTTTGACCAGAGAGCTAACAAACGAGTGGTTGGTTGGTTAGCGCCGAGTGGTTGGTTAGTTAGCGCTCATCCGCATGAAACAGTGGGGAGACAGCAAGAATAAAGTCCATGGTCACAAACAGAGGGGGCCGGTGGCTAAAGGAGAAAGCCTGAAATGAGCACCCCAGGCAGTGATCCACACTGGGATATGGCGGGCCTCAGCTAAACCACTGCTGCTCCTTCCCCAAAATCAGTCACACTGCTGAACACAGTCATTCTGAAAGTCTATGTTTTTACAGGCAAGAAACTACATTCAGTCTCTGGCCCAGATGCCGAAGATGAACTTCGCAAATGTATTTATTGGTGCCAATCCCCTGGGTGAGTTGATCATGCTCATTTTGAGACATAAATTAGGGATTTGAAGTTTTGTTCTTTTGACTAAAAAGAGTACCTCTAAACAGCTTTTGGGTCTTAATAAGTATGGCTGTTACTGTCTGTCTGTATTGTCACATTTAAAGATCGTTCGATGGTAGGCTTGTATGTTTAGGTGTTCCCAGAATGTGGTGGTGGGAAGGGCAGTGAAGGATGGAGAACAGGGAATCGTGGGGAGACGGGAGGAGACTTACAGCTACTGGTGCTGGGTGGGGCCCAGCTGAGGGCAGACAGCAGGCACAGAGGCTGTTTAATGCACAGCACTGGGTCCTGCTGTCTTCCACTCTCACAGACTCTTCCCCCTTTCCTCCCCTCTCTGCCCTTCAGAGTGTAACCAACTGCCTTTGCAGCATTAATTTGCCATCTCAGACTTTGGGAGATGGCTCATTGCCTTCCTGCCCACATCACCTCCAGGATCACCTGGCAAATGGAAGTGACAGTGGTAGCTCAGAATGTGTCTTGCTTTTCCTTAAATATGGATGGCTACAGGACAGTGAGCTGAGTTCTAGCTCCTCGTTCTGGTGCATAGGCAGTAGCAGGTACAGAAGGCTCAGACCACCTTCTCCTGCCATGAGAGGGGAGTGGGCAGATAGGGCAGCTGCTGTCCCCACCCCTCCCATTCCTGCACATGTTCCTGTAAAGTCACTGCACTTAAGTCTGTGTGGGTCATGTCGCTTTCTGAGGGTCCCAGAAGCCATGTGCCAGAGTTACTTTATCCTTTGAAGGGCTGATAACTATGGCAGTGATTTCAGAAGCTGGGAGGGGGCAGGGGCTGTTTCCATCCATGGCCACGGTGCAGAGGAGCGGCTGTGGTAAGAGTTCCTGTAGGAGGAAAGGGGTCTGCATTCTTGGAGGAGGGGGTCTAGCCTAAGCTACACCACTCAGGCCTCAGGTGTGCACGGTACTCACGGGTCCGGTTAGGTTTGTGGCCTCCCTGTCAGGTTCACTGGGCTTTCTGTAACTTATTTGAGCTGCAGCATCCATTCCTCTGATCCTCCAAATCCCCACCCATCAGCTGTGCAGTGCACAGTGTGTGAGTCTTCTCTGGTTGAGGTGATGGGCATCCCCGTTTAGACACTGAAAAGAACTGGCTTACAGGAGTGAGTCCAGGCTGCTGGAGACTGAAAGGAGGCTCCAGTCCATCTGGTGCTCTGTCTGCACAGCCTGCTCACATCCAAACGTGCCTGGCAGACCATTGCCAAGCTGGTCAGAAGGAACATGCTGTTACTGATCGCTGGCTGTCCCCAACGTGCTAGCTGGGCTGCACACCAGCGATATAAATATTAACAGCCCTGTTGTCAGTCACAGGCTTCGCATTGCTGCTAGTCTCAAAACGTAGCTGAGAACTTCACATTGCCCTTTGATCTTAGAGTGTCTATTTATGTCTGCCTCCATTCTTGAGAAGTTTTGTTCTTACTTGTGGTCCCTCGTCTAAGTGCTTTGGTCCTGAGGACATGTGACTTCCACCCACTCATTCATGCTGAGTGGAAAGTCAGCAGGTCTGGAGAAGAACACGAGAAGACTCTGTATCCAGGCAGCCCTCCCAGTGCTCCAGTGTTGTTGAAGACAGTGTCATGGGGCCTGTTAATGCTGGGCTTACAGTGTGTGCCAGCACGCCCACTGTCTGCAGTGCTGGCTTTAGATCCAAGGCCTTATGCACACTTTGCACACTTTACTGGCTACATCCCGGTCCTCTTCAGCACTCTAAACTGGAGGGAGAGCCAGCATTTGCATGTTTGCTGTTTCCTCTCTACCCTCAAAGCCTGTGGATAACTGGAGTTCGCAGGGTCCAGGGTCTGTAATCACTCACAGGAGCAGAGGTATACCATCTCTTCAGGAAGTTCTCCTCAGCACCCACAGCCTTCCACATTAAAGAAATCATCGGAGCTGTAGAGATGGCTAAGTGCTTAAGAGCACTGGCTGCTCTGCCCTTGGTTTGAGTCCCTGCACCAACATAGTAGCTCACAACCTTTAATTCCACTTCCAGAGGATCCAGCATCCTCTGCTGGTTTTTAGATTTCCAGCCAGCAGGCATGCACTATGGTGCAGACATACTTACACAGCATATTTTTTTAAAAAGATTTATTTATTATGTAAGCACACTGTAGCTGTCTTCAGACGCATCAGAAGAGGGCATCAGATCTCATTACAGATGGTTGTGAGCCACCGTGTGGTTGCT
The DNA here is from genome assembly GCA_019843965.1 of Rhynchomys soricoides. Classification (NCBI taxonomy): domain Eukaryota; kingdom Metazoa; phylum Chordata; class Mammalia; order Rodentia; family Muridae; genus Rhynchomys; species Rhynchomys soricoides. The sequence goes on along the minus strand of JADRCH010000129.1, from coordinate 1,521,155 downwards.
GGGAATTGAACTCAGGACCTCTGGAAGAGCAGTCAGTGCTCTTAACCGCTGAGCCATCTCTCCAGCCCTACAACATAAATGTAAAAGAACCTGTGGGGTTTAGAAAGCCTTTCTGTTTCGTGTGCTACCTGCTCTAAACACATTATCCTCCTAAGCAGAACTAAACAGGTCTGCTCCACAGCTTCTAATGAGGTCACTGCTTTGGGGAGAGAAAAAATCAGTAGTAGCTGCTGGAAACCATTATTGAAAGTAGCTGATAATCACCAGGAGACTAAACATTCCCCCAGATTACTCACCTGGGGAGAAAGGGGAAAGAGCTCAAGAAGCCAACCACCTGTAGGTCCAGCAGCAGTGGAGCTCGTGGCTATGGTGCCCACCAGTTCACAGCATTGTCTGTGACATGGTTTTGCCCGGTATGCCTGACTTCACTCTTACCAATGATTGAGATGTAATTTCTGGTTATGGGTAAACCTAAAGAATAGAGACGGATGGGAGGGGGTACAGTACAGCAGAGGGAAGAGTAGAAGCCTCTGGTGATGGTGTGCTCAACATCTGGAGTGTCTAAAAATGAAAACCCAGGCAACTGGGGAGAGGAAGGAGGGGGTTGTTTATTCCTCAATGATGTTTTTTAAATGTGCCAGAAGCATCCAACACACACACAGGAAAGGGATTGCATGCAGAAGCGGACACCTTAAAGGATGGTCTGTGTGGATACAAAAGGTGCTTGGAACTTGCACGCTGGTGGCACTAATGTCATGTGTTTTCCTCTTCTCTGGTATGACAGCTGTCGACCTGCTGGAAAAGATGCTCGTTTTGGACTCAGATAAGAGGATCACAGCAGCCCAAGCTCTTGCGCATGCCTACTTTGCTCAGTACCACGACCCTGATGATGAGCCTGTGGCTGACCCGTATGACCAGTCCTTTGAAAGCAGGGACCTCCTTATAGATGAGTGGAAGAGTGAGTCCAGGGCGGGCTAGTGTGGGCCTTGAGCTTGCTTTCATTTTATTCATGATTTGTTTGTTTGTTTTTTGAGCCAGGGTTTTTCTGGGTAGCCCTGGCAGACCTAGAACTCACTTTGTAGAGCTGACTAGCCTCAAACTCAAGAGATTCACCTGTTTCTGCCTCCCAAGTGCTGGAATTAAAAGCATATGCTACCAAGCCCGGCCTATGTTATCTTTTTTAACAGTGCTGGAGATTGGACCTAGGACTCACACATACTACGGAAGTGTTCTACCACTGAGCTGCATGCCCAACTCAAGAACTTATTTTTTAATGGCAGCCTAATATTTCAATACACCTGTGATCACTTGAGAATCAGATTAAAAGTTTGAGGTTTAAAAAAAAAAAATACAATAACAACAACAACAAAAACAGACTGTAAAGTTATTCACAACTACATACGTAGTTTGAGTCTATCCTGGGCTACGTGAGAACCTGTCTGAATAAAACCCTGTTAAGTGGTTACTTGCAACTCTCTAATCTCACAGCCAGGGTGCATATGTTCCCTGATGGGGTTTGCACATTCAGAGTGCACAGCCCTTCACACTGACAGAGAGCTTTGAAGGTCAGGGAATTTTACATTTACAGCATCTTTTGGGGATAAAGAGGGTCTGGTGTATTTCAGCACAGAACCAGGATAAGAGGTTTTTATAGCTTACTTTTGGCCTAGTTAGGGACTGCCAGGAATGGAGCCACATCTCCACGACCAGTCATACTCCTTCCTAAGTCACAAGGTCAGCTCTGCAGTTAGACTCCAGAGCAGGACTGCCTCACTGTGCAGAGTGCAGTGCTGCTCTGGGGAACATTCAGGAGGAGCACCTTGCATGATGCAGTGGGGCGACAGTTCTCTCTGTGTCCTTGAACTGGAGCTGGTCTGCTGCAGGTCATAACAAGGAGCAAGGTAGATTGATGCAGTTCATCACTCACATGAGGAGCTAAGCATCTGCAGCAAAGACAGCGCCTTGAGTCTTACACCTCACTCTTCCTTCCCTGCCCTAGGCCTGACCTACGATGAAGTCATCAGCTTTGTGCCACCACCCCTTGACCAAGAAGAAATGGAGTCCTGAGCACCTGGTTTCGGTTCTGTCTCACTTCACTGTGAGGGGAAGGCCTTTTCATGGGAACTCTCCAAATATCATTCAAGTGCCTCTTGTTGAAAGATTCCTTCATGGTGGAAGGGGGTGCATGTATGTGCATTGTGTATGTGTGTGTCTGTCTATTTGTCTGTCCACCTATCTTTGTGGAAGTCATTGTGATGGCAGTGAGTCGTCAGTGTTCCGTGGCAGTCAGCCAGCCTGCTTTCTCAGAGTCTGGGCAGGCCAGTGGGAACTGCCATCTCCTTATGGATGTCTGTGTTAAGTGCAGAGTAAGAGACATTAAAATAGCCCTGTTCCTAGTTACCTTGCCACTTTGGCTTCTCCTGTGGCCCTGCCTTTACCATGTCACAGTGACACAGAGAGGCTGCTTCAGGTCTAAGGCTATCCCTCAGCCATGCTTAAAGCCCAAGGGAACCAACTGGCTTCTGTGATTGGCTTGTCCTCAGAACCTGACGGGTGTGTTCAAAGCTGTCAGTCAGTTTGTGCCTTAAGAGGAGAGAAGGGCGTGTGGGTGGTTACAGAATCTCAGCTGCTGATGTTCTGAGCCAGGCAAGTGCACAGGGCTGTTGGATGGCCAGGGGGTGCTGGAAAAGACAAGGCAGCCTTCAAGAAGGCCATGGGTGCATGTGTGAGCATGCCTGTATGTGCAGCCGCCCTCCCTCACGTCCAGGAGCAAGCTGTTTGCTATGCTTACTATTCACCTCAGTGCAGAGGTCTCCAGTGCCAGGCACAGGTTCCTGCCATCAGTAGCTTCCTGTGTCATCTTCACATCTAGCAGAGTGCGGGTGTGTTTGCATGCTGTGCTCTTGGAGCTTGTCCTGTCTTCTTCTGGAAGCCCTGGGCCAGGCGGTGAAGACTTCTGGCGGTTCCTGTCCACAGCCTCAGCTGACGCCATGGGCACACTGCTGCCTCCTCACCCCAGCTACTTGTGTTGAACACAACTGATCCTCCAGGTGCTCATGGTGCAGGAAATCAAGATGGACAGCACCTGAATGAACCCTTGCCATCTGATGCCACCAACTCGGGGAGAACAAGTCCTCTCCTAGGACTGTCCCCAGCTCTGGAAATCATGTTCTCCTCACTCATGGCACCAGCTAAGAAAGCTGAAAACTGAACAACGAAGGGAGAAACTAGAGCTCCTGAAGCCGGGAACTCCTTTTACTGGGAACTCCTTTTACTGCGTTTCTCAAAATAGGGTTGTTAGACAAAGAAGCAGGCCCCGCCCCCGCCCCGGCAGCTTGACACTGATTTCCCTATTGGTTTGGGGAGAAAGCAATTTTGTCGTGGAATTTTGTGTGTTGTAGGGATCCTTAGAGAGAGTGGCTCCTTCTCATGGGGACAAAGGGCAGATTGTTTTAATACTTTGTATTTTCACCTTTATAGACATGAATCCTCAGGGGTGAAGAACTGTTTGCATAATTTTCTGAATTTCAGGCACTTTGTGCTATATGAGGACCCATATATTTAAGCTTTTTGTGCAGTAAGAGAGTGTAAAGCCAATTCCAGTGTTGGACATAACAGGTCTTGTATTTAGGTCAAGGTGTCTCCATTCTCAGTCAGTGCAGGGACATGTGTGCTCCGTGGGGTCAGGGTAGGACCCTGACTTGTCTGGAGCCCAGAAGGAGGCAGATTGGCCAGGCCTCGACGCCTCAGTATGCAATTCAGCTCCATATCATCCCATTGAGATGGGTTAGTAGCAGTGGCTGGTTTTGAATGCCAAATGTGATTTCCAACAAAATTCTGCTCTGGTTATTTTAATGAAGATGACTTTGCACATGTGATCATGCTGTGTTAGGGGCTGTGCTCCAGGGCCCGAACTGGAAGCTGGAGCTAGCAGAAGAGCTCCTGGCATCCACAGCAATGCTGCCACAGCCCAGTTTCTCCATCGAAGACAAGGGAATGAGAAAACTGCTGTTTATTTGTATTTGTGAACTTGGCTGTAATCTGGTATGCCATAGGATGTCAGACAATACCACTGGTAAAAATAAAGCCTATTTTTCAAATTCAGTTGGTTTCTCAAGTTTATCCTGTTCTTCTTGGTTGTGGGAGTTTTGTTTGTGTTTATGTTTTGGTTTGGTTGGTTTGGTTTGGTTTGGTTTGGTCAGGTGTGGCCTAGCACATATGTCTGACAGACATTTTCCAAAACTGCTTAGGTGGACCTGTGGTCAAGGCAGGTCTTTGCTGTGAGTGAGTTACCATGCAGAGAGAAACACCGCACAGGGAGAGTGGCCTGGGATGCATCCACACACACCTGCTCTTGTACAATCTGAAATGAATGTTTCTCACATCTTCAAATAATTGGTTAGAACAGAGAATGCCCACAGAGTTTGTTACATGTCTTCTGTGACTACTTTTCTTGACACAATGACAATTGAAATCCGTGGGGGCGGAGACCACAGGTCTACCCCGTTAGCTGCTTAACATTTAGCCCTTGTCCGGTTTACTGGCCACTTCTATAAAATGAACTTTAAAAGTTGCTTTCTGATTAAATAGTCTAAAGCTTCATATGCTGTATATTTTTGCCCTTTTAATTGCCAAAGAGCAGGCTAGGTGTGTGCCTGCGTGCACGGGATTGGAGGCCATCTGTTTGACTCTGCTGTCTTCATGGCCCATTAGAAGGCTGCAGGGCTTTCCAGCCAGGTTCTCAGGATCTTTACTGATACGGTCTCCTGGCTAACCTGAGGACACTAAGCTGGGCTGTTTGTCCAGTGATGGCCTGTGTGATGAGACACAAGTGTAGACGCCATTCTTTTCCTCTGACTCTCTACAAGGGTGAGAGGAAAGGTTTTCAGCTGTCATGGAGGTGTGAGTAGCTCTGATAAAACTCAGCTGGGTCAGTAAAGTGGCTTGTCACCAAGCCCCACAACCCGAATTGAATCCTAGGGACCCACTTAGTGGGAGGAGAGAACCAACTCTCAACGTTGTCCTCTGACCTCGGCACTTAGGCGGAATTTTTTGTTGTTTTTGTTTTTTCGAGACAGAGTTTCTCTGTGTAGCCCTGGCTGTCCTGGAACTCACTCTGTAGACCAAGCTGGCCTCGAACTCAGAAATCCGCCTGCCTCTGCCTCCCAAGTGCTGGGATTAAAGGCATGCGCCACCACTGTCCAGCCAGAATTTTTAAATGTAATAAGAATCAGACAACTTTTGGGACAAACAGACCTGAACACAGCTCTCCTGAGGTTGAGAGAACTGGCCCCAGAAACTCTGTGGATTCATTTAAGCTAAGATGGTAACCAGAGAGAGCCTCTTAAGAGTACTGGAGGGAAGAGGAAAGGGTAGGGATCTCGTCGGAACTTTTGTAGAAGCCAAAGGGTGGCCTGGGAAGATGGTTTGGCAAAGGGGGGTTGCTTTGAAAGCTAGAAACACCTGGTTCAATCCCCAAACCCTTGAACCTAGCTATGGCAACATGCACTTGCAATCTCAAAGCTAGGAGTATAGAAACAGATATACTCTGGGGCTCAATGGCCAGCCAGCGTAGTCTGTAGTCTGCTTCAGGACACAGCCTGCCTCAAAAGAAGGTGGGGCCTGGAGAAATGGCTCAGTGGTTAAGTACACTGGCTGCTCTTGCAGAGGACCCGGGTTCACAACTTTCTGTAACTCCCAGGCAATTGGATGCCCACTTCTGGCCTCTGTAGGCACCAGGGACACACATGGTCCACAGACATGCAGACAAAATACATTAAATTAAAAATAAATTTTTGCCGGGCAGTGGTGGCGCATGTCTTTAATCCCAGCACTTGGGGGGGGGGGAGGGCGGGGCAGAGGCAGGCAGATTACTGAGTTTGAGGCCAGTCTGGTCTACAGAGTGAGTTCCAGGACAGCCAGAGCTACAAAGAGAAACCCTGCCTCGAAAAACCAAATAAATAAACTTTAAAGGGTGGATGCTGACTAAGGAATAACACCTCTGGCCTCCACATGCATGCACACACAAACACATAGACACAAAGAACATAAAACTACGTGATAGCTTCAGCCTACCAATACACGGTAAGTACCCACCTCACTGGGGACCAAGTCTAACTTGTAATAATTCTGCTTGAGGTTTTATTTTTCTAGTATGAACTTTCGCCAGGTCAGGCCATCGCATGCATGACAGGAGACAGTTGCAATCAGACCTGCTTGCTATTGGTAGCATTTGACACATCCCTATACTAGCAAACAGTCTTGTGTACCTGCAGTCAAGAGGTTCCATCCGGGTGACTCACTTCTCTGTTGCCAGGTAACAATGCAATGAAAAGGGGTGGTCCTTTATAATCCAAGTGTGTTTTAAAATGGACACACCCACTGTACCTATCAACTACATGTCCGGAAGTCCTTACAAGTACACAGGTGGGGATGGGAGATGGTTGAGTACCACATTCTCTGTGATGGAAGAAACTGGAGACAACCTAAGAGGCCACACAGACACACACGGGGTCATGATTGTCATAAGGCAGTGACATCATAATCTATGCTCTCCTACCCACCCCCACCCCCGTCACTGATAAATGGTGAAGGTTGAAGATTCCCTTTTACCCAGAATGCTTGGGACCAGGGTCATTATGGATTTCAGAGTTACCACCATTTGGACGTCCCTAAATCAGGAACCCTGAAATCTAAACCATGCTGAGTGACAAATCAGGTGGGACACTCCAGGCTTCCGATTGGGGAGTGGCACAGTCGGCTTGACTGTGACCAAGAGAATCCTAGAGAGACACACACTGAAGCCTCAGCAACACCTTTGGCTTTTATCTACAGCTAGAATACCAGGTTTTTAATCAACCAGGAAGATCTTTAAAATCCACCAGGCCTGGGAACCTATTCCTCATAGACCTTTCTGGTGCAGCCTACATCTAGCTTCCTAGCTTCAGGAGCCTTAACCTGAGGGGAGGGCGAAGTGGCTTCTTCCCCAAACCAGTGTTCTGAGGGATCTGAAACAAGTTTCCAACTTAGCCACTGATGACATATCCATATCGGCCAGATAATCATTAGTCATAGAGCCCTCCTTTGCAGGCCACCAAGAAGTACCCACCCATGCCTCTGCCCACTAGATGCCAGCAGCACCCAATGCTTCCTTCCCTGATTGTAACAGCTACAGAGGTTTCTAGATAACTACCAGTTGGTAATATCATTCCCAGGGTAAAATAAAGTCATGCAGGAGTCCCATGCCTCTGTTCTTGAGAGTACACTGAAGGTCAACATCTTGTAGCCTGCTGTAACTTAGAGAGATGGCTTGGTATCCCAGCTGGACCTAGTGGTGCATGCCTTTAATCCCAGCACTTGGGATACAGGGGAAGGCAGATCAGAGTTTAAGGCTAGCCTCAGTCTACAGAGTGAGTTCCAAGACAGTCAGAGCTATGTAGTGAGACTTTGTCTTGAATGAATGAATGATGGATGGATGGATGGATGAATGAATGGATGGATGGAGTGATGGATGATGAATGAATGAATGGCCCTTTTAAAACTCACATATGTCTTGAAATAAGTCAGACTTTTCAGAAGGAAGTCCTCACTGTGCTTCATAACTGTAATCCCAGGTAATCCCGGTGCTCAGGAAGCAGAGGCAAGAGATTTACTGCAAATTGGAGATCCCATCTCAAACATCCTCCCTCCTAAGCCTGGGGAGAATCTGCTCAGAAGTTGAGTGCTCATCAGTACACTGTAGCTGTCCTCAGACACACCAGAAGAGGGCACCAGATCTCCTTACAGATGGTTGTGAGCCACCATGTGGTTGCTGGGAATGGAACTCAGGACCTCCGGAAGAGCAGTCCGTGCTCTTAACCACTGAGTCATCTTGCCAGCCCTCAAAGGTCATTTTTTTTTTTTTTACTTCAAATCTCTCCTTCACTTGGATGTGAGAGAAGTCAGTTGTGAGCAATGACTACCACGCCTGGAGCAGAGCTTCCTGGTACCCATTGCTGGAGGCCATTTCCGGGCTACATGAACCTATGGACTTCTTCCCTGCTTTCTGACAAACAGTGAGGTTTTATGAGGGAAATCCAAGGCCTTTGTGCCCTGGGTGTTCCTTGAACCTGCTGAGCTGGCTCTTCCATTCCCAGCCACAGTGTTGGTGATTGTCTGCCACTGTGACACCCAGACCCATTTCCTCTGAGCCATTGCTCAGGCATGATGGAGTTTCCATGAAGGACTTGTCACCCAATGACTATCTGTTAGTGGCTGTGGCAGCACTGAGTGGGGAGTGTCCCCACCTGCAGATGCAGGACAGAGTGACTGCTCTGCTCATAAGCCTTGCTCTCCAAGATTTTGTGCTCAATCCCTGGGTTTCTGTGACTTGCTGGAGATTACCGAGACAGGACTCCCATAGGGCTTTTCCTAACTTATTTATTTGTTTATTTATTTATTATGTATACAGTGTTTGGCCTGCATGTATGCTTGCAGGCCTGAAGAGGGCACCAGATCCCATTACAGATGGTTGTGAGCCACCATGTGGTTGCTGGGATTTGAACTCGGGACCTCTGGAAGAGCAGCCAGCGCTCTTAACCACTGAGCCATCTCTCCAGCTCTCCTAATTACTCTTTTTTTTCTCATAAATCACACGTTTAATGTTACTTGTTTTCAGTAGGTTTTGAAAACCTTACTACTGTCACACTCAACTAGAAATAAGTTGAGAACTTCTGACTAAATTCAGAGAAAATTAATATTAGTCTTCTAAAATATACAGGACTCACCTCCCTAATGTGAACATAAAATTTAAATACATACAATGTTCTCCCTTGAAGATACGTTAGCTTCACTCTGAGCAAAGAGCAACATTCCTTTGAGTTTCCCAAGGCCATTACACTGAGACTCATCAGATACCTATAACACTTGCTGAAGTTACCCCTTAAATATTTCTATTTGACCAGGATGAAGTATTCTTATCTTTTTTGATAACTTTTGGTTGAAGGTTGATTTTATTTGATAATAGAATGGCTACTCCAGCTTGTTTCTTGGAACCATTTGCTTAGAAAATTGTTTTCCAACCTTTTACTCTGAGGTAGTGTCTGTCTTTGTAACTGAGGTGGGTTTCCTGTATGCAGCAAAATGTTGGGTCCTGATAATGTATTCAGTCTGTTAGTCTATGGCTTTTTATTGGGGAATTGAGTCCATTGTTATTAAGAGATATTAAGTGATTGTGACTTCCTGTTATTTTGGATGTTATTTTTATGTTTGTGTGGCTATCTTCTTTTGGGTTTGTTGAAAGAAGATTACTTTCTTGCTTTTTCTAGGGTGTAGTTTCCCTCCTTGTGTTGTTGGTTTCTGTCTATTGTCCTCTGTAGGGCTGGATTTGTGGAGAGGTATTGTGTAAATCTGATTTTGTCATGAAACATCTTGGTTTCACCATCTATGGTAACTGAGAGTTTTGCTGGGTATAACAGCCTGGGCTGGCACTTGTGTTCTCTTAGGGTCTGTATGAGATCTTCCCAGGATCTTCTAGCTTTCATAGTCTCTGGTGAGAAGTCTGGTGTAATTCTGATAGGTCTGCTTTTATATGTTACTTGACCTTTTTCCCTTACTGCTTTTAATATTCTTTCTTTGTTTAGTACATTTGGTGTTTTGATTATTATGTGACAGGACGAATTTCTTTTCTGGTCCAGTCTATTTGGAGCTCTGTAGGCTTCTTGTATGTTCATGGGCATCTCTTTCTTTAGGTTAGGGAAGTTTTCTTCTATAATTTTGTTGAAGATATTTACTGGTCCTTTAAGTTGGGAATCTTCTCTCTCTTCTATACCTATTATCCTTAGGTTTGATCTTCTCATTGTGTCCTGGATTCCCTGGATGTTTTGTGTTAGGAGATTTTTGCCTTTTCTTTGATTGTTGTGTTAATGTTTTCTATGGTATCTTCTGCATCTGAGATTCTTTCTTCCATCTCTTGTATTCTGATGGTGATGCTTGCATCTATGACTCCTGATCTCTTTCCTAGGTTTTCTAACTTCAGGGTTGTCTCCCTGTGTGCTTTCTTTATTGTTTCTGTTTTCATTTTTAGTTCCTGGATGGTTTTGTTCATTTCCTTCACTTGTTTGGTTGTGTTTTCCTGTAATTCTTTAAGGGATTTTTGTGTTTCCTCTTTAAGGGCTTCTAGCTCTTTACCTGTGTTCTCCTGTATTTCTTTAAGGGAGTTATTTATGTCCGTTTTAAAGTCCTCTATCATCATGATGAGAAGTGATTTTAGATCTGAATCTTGCTTTTCTGGTGTAATGGTGTATCCAGGACTTGCTATGGTGGGAGAATTGAGTTCTGATGATGCCAGGTAACCTTGGTTTCTATTGCTTATGTTCTTGCATTTGCCTCCCGCCATCTGGCTATCTCTAGAGCTACCTGCCCTCCCTTTATCTGACTGGAGCCTGTCTTTCCTGTGATCCTGGTTGTGTCAGAACCCCTCAGAGACCAGCTGTCTCTGAGATCCTGTGATTCTGGGAACCTGTGATCCTGTGATCCTGGGCGTGTTAGAGCACCTGGGAGTGAAGCTTCCTTTGGGTATTGTGGGACTGGCTGAGGAGTTCTCACCCAAGGTCTGCTCAAGGCACAGGCCCAGACCAGAAGGCCTCCTAACTGCTTTTTAAGATGTATTTTTATTAGCGGGGTGTGGTGGCACACGCCTTTAATCCTAGCACTTGGGAGACAGAAGGCAGGAGGATCTCTGAGATTTTGAGGCCAGCCTGATCTACAGGGCAAGTTCTAAGACAGCCAGAGCTGTGCAGAGAAAGCCTGTCTCAAGAAAAACAAACAAAAGAAAAGATGTATTTTTATGGGGCTGGAGAGATGGCTCAATTGCCAAGAGCACTGGCTGCTCTTCCAGAGGTCCTGAGTTCAAATCCCAGCAACTATCTATCATGAGATTTGATTCCTTCTTCTGGCATTCGGGTGTACGTATAGATAGGGTATATATATTACATGAATAAATAAGTCTTATTTTTAAAAAGATGTATTTTTATCAAGCTGGGTGTAGTGGCTCATGCCTTTAATCCCAGCACTCGGGAGGCAGAGACAGGCAGGTCTCAAGGCCAGTCTAGTCTACAGAGTAAATTCCAGGGACAGCCAGGGCTACGTGTGAGTGTGTGTGTGTATACATATGTATATACATATGTGTGTGTGTGTGTGTGTGTAATACACACACATGAATTTAGCCTCTAAAAAGAAAGTTCTGGCCAGGTATGACAGTACTTCTGTAATCCCAGCCTGAGAGATACAGAGAAGCAGATCTCTGTGAGCTTTAGCCCAGCTTGGTCTACATAGCAACTTTTAGGCTAGCCAGGGATAACTACATAATGAGATGAGACATTGTACCAAAAAGAATAAGAAAAGAATGAATAAACTAATTAATTAAGATAAAGTCTGGGAGTAGGGAGACAACTCTTTTGGTAAAATACCTGTCGTGCAAGGACAAGGACCTGAGTTCAGTCCCCAGATCCCACATTAAAAAGCCAGGTGTGGTGACTTGTGCTCTTAAGTGTAATCCTGGGGGCCAGCCACTCACCAGCAGGTCTCTGGAGCTCCCAGCCAGCCCAGCCAAACCAAGTGCCCAGACAGACAGACACATGGGCATAAAATACATCCATACACCATGCTCCCTACCTCACATGTTTGACACAGGGTCTCCAATGAACATGGCCATGTCAGCTACTGGCTGGCCGCAAGCCCCATGATCCTCCTGTGGTACCTTCCCAGTGCTAGGGTTACAGGCGCAGGCCTTTATGCCCAGCATTTTCTGTAGGTCTTGGAATCTGAATTCATGTTCGCATCTTGTTCGGCAAGCCCTCTACTTAATTGAAACACATCCCGGTCCCTGAATGACATTTTTAATATACGTAAGAACAGCTCTGAGCCGGGAGGTGGTAGTGCACACCTTTAATCCCAGCACTTAGAATGCAGAGGCAGGTGAATCTCTGAGTTCCAGACCAGCCTGGTCTACAGAGCAAATTCCCAAGACAGCCAGGGCTACACAGAGAAACCCTGTCTCAAAAACAAAACGAAAACAAACAAAAACTCTGTAAGGACCATCAAAGTGCCTCAGCAGGTAAAGGTGCTTGCCTCCAAGGCTAAGGACCTGAGTTTGGTTCCTGGAACCCACAGGGTGGAGAGAACTGCCCTTTTGCACACAGGTGCCATGGCTTGTGTGCTTCCCGAATCACAGAATAAGTAACCAAATGTAATAAAAATTGTAGATGGAATCATAAATGCATTATGTTACAATACCAGTAAAGGGCGTCTGAATGACTAAGCAGCTGCTCCCACCCTGGGAGCTCCCGTCATTTCCACACCGAAGCAAAATGTAAATGGAGACGGAAATGAAACCCAGAAACTACACAGGGAAAGGCTAATGAGTTTGTGCAGGGCAAAACAGCAGGATTCAGTGAGTCTGGTTGCTGCCATGAGCCACACCTTCTGTCCTATCCTGGTGTGACTGTCCTGGCATGGGGACAGACTGACAGCATCATCTTTATCAACAGGAAGGTGATTTCCACCTCCAGGGCTATCAACTCCAGAGCAGGAAACAACCCCCGAGTTCACACAGAGTCAAGAAAACAAATAAGCTGCAGGGGGTGGGGGTGGGGGATATGCTGGCATTCTAGCATTTGGGAAGCTAACAGTGGAGGATCATGTGTTCAGGGCCAACCTGGGCAACATAGAGAGCCTTGATCTAAAATAGACACGAGAGAATGGATCAGGGTAGATGAAATGGCTCAGTGAATCAGGGGGCTTGCCACCAAGCCTGACAACCTGAGCTTGATCAGGCCTCACATGGTAGATGGGGAGAAGCGACTCCCAAAAGTTTGTCCTCTGACCCCTCCCAACATACACACTGTGGCATGTATAGCCCCTACACACACACAAACACACACACAAATGAAGATGTAAAAATAAAAACATCTAAATAATAACTCAAATGATTTTGGTCTTCTTTGGCCCATATTATCTGTGCCCCAGGGACAATTAGCAGTGTCTGGAAACGTTTTAAATTATCACCTGTGAAGTGATCCTAGCATAGAGGGAGAGGGTAGGAGCTGGGGACTCAGTTAAGCAGCCTACAGTGCAAGGACAGTCCCTTCTACCAAGGGGTCATCTGAGCCAGTGTGCGGTGGTGTCCAGGCTAAGGAGCTAATAATTCAACATGGCAGCTCTCACAAGTGAGGAAAAGGGGGTAGAAAGGGGGTAGAGGGGGCAGCAAGATGGCTTAGGGAATAAAGGTGCTTGCTGCCGAGCCTGAGGACCTGAGTTCTATCCCTGGGACCTACAGGCTGACTTCAAGGTCCCCTGTAATGCAGCATGTCATTGTTTACAGTTGCTCCCTCCATAGAGCAGACACTACTTGAGGACAGGCATTCTGACGCCAGTCCCCACCCCCGTTCTTGACAGGTGCCCAGCCAACTCTGAGTAAACAACTCTGGAAGCTTCTGTTTCTAACTAGTCAGGGAATTCAGACACAAACAAGACACTTCCATCCTCCAAAAACTTGCAATGTAGGCTTGCTTAAAAACTCACAGATTTCTTCTTCTTCTTCTTCTTCTTCTTCTTCTTCTTCTTCTTCTTCTTCCTCTTCCTCTTCCTCTTCCTCTTCCTCCTCCTCCTCCTCCTCCTCCTCCTCCTCCTCCTCCTCCTCCTCTGTTTTCATGGATCATTTCTAAGTTTGGGCGTAGGGTATCCTAAATTTTCCAGGAATCAGAGGAAGGCAGGCTCTAGAGGCCCAGCCCAAGGAGCTGATGAGCCGGATTGGGGGAGCCAGCGGTGTCCTGGCCTTAGCAAAGCAAAGGAAAGACGTTCCAGACAGGAACAAACACCCAGGCCTGGTAACAGCTCAAGGAATTTGGGGAAGGCAGGGACTCCTTAATGATGGTGGGCACTTGCCCCGCAGCACCTGAGACATGCAGGGTGGGCAGGTCACTAATCACTCCAGGCTGCTCCTGACACTGAGCTAGGCAGCTCCTAGCCAGATGGGACCTCCTTCCAGGGGCCCAGAGTGAGGCGGGGTGTGGCTTCTGGTGCTGAGAGGGAGGGGCAGAAGATGCTATGACGGAGGGGCTTCCCCCTGTCAATCAAGAAGTCATTCGGTCCTGTCTTGAAAAAACCAAAAAAAAAAAAAAGAAGTCATTCGATTTTTGTTTTTCCTCTTTCTCGTGTGTGTGTGTGTGTGTGTGTGTGTGTGTGTGTGTGTTCTAACGTCAGGATCGTTGGGACAGCTAGTCTCCTTGCCCAGCTTGCTCTAGAGATCCATGTCTCCATCTTCTGCGGCCGAGATCTAGTGGGCTGCCCTGTCCCACTTGGCATTTTACATGAGTTCTGGACATCCTAAGCCCAGCCCCCATGCTTGAGTGCGCTAACCACTGGGACATCTCCCTACTCCTAATTGCTTAATTTTGAGATGTTCTTGCTGTATTGCCCAGCCTGCCTCAAACTCACTGTGAAGCCCAGGCTGGCTCTGAACATCCTGATTCTCCTGTCTCCGCCTCCCACATGCTGAGACTGTAGATATGTTCGCCTCTCCTAACTATGGGATGTTTTTTTCTGTCTCTTCTCGAGTTCTTCTTTAAAATGTCTATTATTGTGTTTGGGGTGGGGAGAGCCAGGTTTTTGCCTTTGTTCTGTGGGTCCTGGAGAATGAGCTTGGGTCGTCAGGCTTGGTGGCAAGAACCTTTGTCTGCTGAGCCTTCTTGCCGGTCCTCCAGGGATCTCTTAGGCCCAGTGATGTGGCTGGGTCTCATGAAGCTGATGAGGCGGGGTGTTTTTTACCACAGCCAACGACACACACTCTGCCTCTGTGCTCCTCAGGCCCAGAGTTGTCTCCCAGCGCAGCCCTGGCTATGGCTCCCCAGGAGAGAAAGGAGTCCAGTCATGAAATCTGAATTGTGAAAAGGGGATCCGTGATTATGAAGCCAGATGAGACCTTCTGGAAAGTGAGCGCAGAGCCAAATCAAGTCAGGAGAGCTACTTTTAGAAGGGAGCAAGGTGGCCCTTCCGAGTGTAATCTGATGTGGCTGAGCGGGGACAGAGGGAAGGACTCTGGGCAAGAATGGCTGGGCCTGGACACTGTCTCAATACGGACTATAGTGTGGTTATAAACTCATCCAGAGGACCTGGATTCAAATCTCAGTACCCACACCGGGTGACTCACAACTCACTACTACAACTCCAACTCTGGGGAATCCCGCACTCCCCTTTGTAGACACACACACACACACCAATGAATTTGAATAGATGCCAGAAGAAGCCAGAGATGTCAGATCTCCTGGTGCTGGAATTACAGGTGACTGTGAGCCACCTCACCTGGGTGCTTGGAACCGACCTTGGGTCCTCTGGATGAGCAGCACATGCTCTTATCACTGATAAGTCGTCTCTGCAGTTAAACTAGACCATCTTAAAACTAGAATGCTGTTTTCCTTTACTCATCAACAATTTCATATATATGTATATGTGTGTGTGCACACATAAATGTGTATATACATATATACGTGTGTGTATACATAATATCTGTGCTGTATACCTATAATGTGTCATGATTGTGTCCACCCCCAGCTCCCTCTCCTCCCCCTCCCCCTCCTCTTCTTCTTTACCCTCCCTCTCCAAGTCCTTTCTATTTGTTCTTGTTGCTTGGGTTTGTTTGTTTTTTGTTTTCTTTTTTTCGAGGAGACAGGGTTTCTCTGTGTAGCCCTGGCTGTCCTGGAACTCACTCTGTAGACCAGGCTAGCCTGGAAGGCGTGAGCCACCACTGCCCGACTTTGTTGCCTGTTGAACGCTGGAATGGTGACCTCTCTTGTTGGGTTCATCAGTGCAGGTAACCATAGTTACTGTGTTCGTGAGTGCAACTGTCTCGTCCTGCGCAGAAGACAGGGTCTGTCTGTGCCCCTCCTCACTCCTTCCCCCTTCTCCTCAGGCCTGGGGTTGGGGCATGTAGACATCCAGCTTAGGGCTGAGCACGCAGCAGCCACTCCTTTAGTGTGTAATACTATACTAGGAGCACTCGGGAGGCTGAGGCAGGCGGGTCTCTGAGTTCGAGGCCAGCCTGGTCTACAGAGTGAGTTCCAGGACAGCCGGGGCTACACAGAGAAACCTGGTCTCGAAAAACAAACAAAACAAAAACAAAAACAAAACAAAACAAAAAAACTATACTATGTACATTGTATATACCAAGTGACTATCTAGTATATATATATATATACTAGATGTTATATATAGACTATATGTTAATATAATATATAATAGATTATGTATTATATAATATATAATATAATAGCATACTATTATTACATATTTATCTTATAAATATATTTTGTATAATATCATATTACATTACAAATATCTTCTATGAGATTACATATATACGGATGTATGTACATATATGTATGTGTTATGTATATACATGTATATGCATATATATACATATGTGTATATGTATATATTCAAAAGCTGATGTAGCCAGAGAGGCTGTCTGACTTACCTAAAGTCACACAGCAAAGTACATGAATTCAGATCTTTAGTCAGGGTCAAAGCTGACAGGCTGGGCCTGCTAGGTCTCTATGACTCTGACAGGTGACACAAATATTTACACAGAAGGAGGAGAGCAGCCAGACTCAGTGACCCCTGTCCTCGAGATGCAGGTTGTCCCTGAGGTGACTGGCAGGGCACTCGGGAGTATGGGCAGGGTCATGACCCCATCCCCACAGCTAGCAGGTCATTAGAGCTGGCACAGCCCCAGGGCAGGAAGGTAAGATCAGGTTCAAAATGACAGCTACGCAGCAGTACCAAGAGGTCCTGTGAGGAAGCCCCACCCACACCTGCCATCCCTCCACCACCAAGTGCTGCTGGATTCTTGGAGTTGGCATCAAAGACCTGACCCTCCTGAACAAAATGTTCTAGTCTAAAGGAACAACCAACACGTTAGCCAGAGACACAGAAGGGCTTTATGGCAGCTGGGCACGGCTGGTGGACTGCGGCTCTGTCCAGTGCTACAGGAAAGGAAGAGATTATTTCAAGCAAGGCTGGAAACTCCAAGGGCTAGGTGTCAACCATCACAGCCTCCTCTGTCCCTGGCCAGGTGGGTGGTACTGTTCTGATTACCAGTTGACAAAGCTCAGAGACATCCTCCGTATGCGTTCACAAGTGTATTCATGCAATAGCATGTGTTTGAAGGTCAGGGTAGTTAATTCCCACCCACGCCACGTGGGTCCCAGGGTATCCAATTCAGATCACCAGGCTTGGCCGTAGGCACCTTTACCTGCTGAGCCACCTCACTGGCCCATTTCCGGTTTACCAATGTGCTTCATGACTTTTCTTGGAGAAAGACAGAGAAAGGTCTGTCCCCCTGGACAGGGCAACCCAAGTAAGGATCCACATCCAGCTTGGCAGAGCGATGAGTTTATTGGGGTTACCTGCAGGAGTGTGGGCAATGCAGGCAGCTGTGTCACCACAAGGTCATGTCCCAGCCTGGGTGATGACTCAGGAACGCAGCCCATCTGGAGCTGGGGGAAGCAGGCAGTAGAGGTTACAGGGTGGGAAGGTCTCAACACCTGCCCCACCTCCAGTAACCACGATCACCCCGATCACCCCGCCTCACAGTTTTGATGATTTCCTTGTCCTGACTTGGGGCCAAGGAACTCTGAAGGTCACCATGGTGACCGCTGTCCATGAAGTCAGTGCCTGGAGGAAAGAGCAACAGCCCAGAATTGAAGTTTGGCATCGTTGCTTGGAGAGGGGAGAGGATTCCAGCTTCTGGTCTGGTCCTTGAAGTGAACAGCTTCACTTCAGGAATCAGGAAAAGGACAAATTAACCTTAGAAACAGGCAGAGGGCGGGGACAGGGCTCAGCCGATAGTATGCCTGCTTGGCACGCATGCAGGGCTGGCGTTCCATCCGCCAGTCGGCAGTTCAAGGACACCCTTGGTTATAGAATGTAGTTTGAAACCAACATGGCCTATGTGAGATCCTGTCAATAAACAAACAAATTCTAGGACAGATCAAACCTACTGAAGAGCGACCCCACACTTAGATGCTCCCCGGTGGACAGCGTTCCAAACACACTCTCTCCACTACTGCCTTCTGTCCAGTCATCTGGGTCTTCAAATAGCACCCTTCTCCCCCTGGAACCCAGAAAGCCAGAGTCATCTGTGCCCATTCATGCACTAAAACCTTACTCAAGGGCTGGAGAGTTGGTTCAGCAGTTAAGAGCACTGGCTGCTTTTCAAAGGACCAGGCTCAACTCCCAGCACCTACAAGGCAGCTCTCAACCTCCAATTCTAGATGATCTAACTCCCTCTTCTGGTCTCTTCAGGTACTGCACAAATGGTGTAAAAAAAACAAAACACATACATAAAAAATAAAAATGAATGAATCCTTTTTTAAAAAGTTATATTCTGAGAGGGACGGAGAGATGGCTCAATGGTTAAGAGCACTGACAGCTCTTCCGGAGGTCTTGAGTTCAATTCCCAGCAACCACATGGTGGCTCACAACCATCTGTCGTGGGATTCAATGCCCTCTTCTGGTGTGTTTAAAGGCAGCTACAGTGTACTTCTATACATAAAATAAATAAATAATTCTTTTTAAAAAATTATATATTAAGCAGCCCTGGGGAACAGGCAGGAACCCTAGAAATAACGGTAACAAAGACAGCGCCCGGACATTCAGTCATTGGTGAAGGTGGACATTTCACAGGGGACAAGGCTAGAAAAATGACAATCAAGGTTAGACCTGCTTGAAACAGGACTGGGCCAGTAAAGTTGATCAAAGAAGAGTCCAGAGGGGAAACTGAGAAAGGGGAAACTGAGAAGCGCCTCACAGCTGAGCGGTCCTTCCTGCCTTTTTCCACCAGGGGGCGCCACAGCCAAGCAGGCTGGGCAGGGCCTCATTCTCTTCTCCCTGTGACGATGTTACATCTGGCTCAACAAGCATCAGCGACTTCATACAGCTCTGCACATTACTGTAGCTGTGTGTCTGGTTCCCATCTATTCCCCCACTAAAATGTTTTATCCCTGCGCTCAGATCAGACCCACCACAAAACAGACCCTCAGAAAACTAGTGGGATTTTTAAGTGCTTGTGTGTGCACCTGTACAGGTAGACGTGTGTTAAGGCCAGAAGTCAATGCTGGGGTGACTTCCTCAACTCATCTCCACTGTTTTTGTTTGTTTGGTTGGTTGGTTTGGTTTGGTTTGGTTTTGGTTTTTTGAGACAGGGTTACTCTGTGTAGCCCTGGCTGTCCTGGAACCCACTGTGAACCAGGCTGGCCTCGAACCCAGAGATCTGCCTGTCTCTGCCTCCCGAGTGCTGAGATCAAAGTCATATGCCATCACACTTGGCTTCACCTTATTTTTTAAAATAATTTCTTTTCTATGTATGCATATGTTCCTCTTGTCTCTATGTGTGCCACACTCATGCATGCATGTGTCCCTGAAGGCCAGATGAGGGGGTGAGATGTGGTAGAACTGAAGTATGCTTGATATGGGAGCGGTCCTCTGCAGGAAGAAAATGCTCTTAACCAATCGCTGAGCCATCTCTCCAGCCCCTTTTTGTAATTTAAAAAAATTACACTTATTTACGGATCTGTCTCTCTGTCTGTCTGTGGCGGAGATGCACATGACACTGCGTAGAGTCCCGAGGACAACTTTTGAGAGTTGGCTCTCTTCTCTCCCTGTGTGGGTTCTCAGGATCTAGGTCATGTCAGAGCCTTTGTCACTGAGACATTTTATGTTTGTATAAGGTCTCTCGCGCAGCCTGGAACTCCAGAGTTTGGCTACACTGGCTGGCCAGCAAGCCCCAGAGAACTCCTCAGTGCTGGGATTACAGGGGTGTGCCTCCCATGTGGGTGTCAGGTCCTCATGCTTGTGTGACAAGCACATTACTTACAGAGCCACCTCCACGGCAACTCAGAAAACAAGCATTGAATGAATCTGTGAGCAAGTCCTCGAAAAGCGGTTGGTTCAGCCGGGCAGTGGTGGCGCACGCCTTTAATCCCAGCACTTGGGAGGCAGAGGCAGGTGGATTTCTGAGTTCCAGGCCAGCCTGGTCTACAGAGTGAGTTCCAGGACAGCCAGGGCTACACAGAGAAACCCTGTCTCGGAAAAAAGAAGAAAAAGAAAGAAAAAAAGGAAAGAAAGGTGTTTGGTTCTTGCATTTAACTGGTTGTGAGTTGGAATAGCCAAGGGCTTGTCAGAACTTCATCTGCTGGCTGTCCCCTGGAGGGAGCATCTGATAGGTACTTACTGTGCACGGGGTACCAAGTTCAGCACCTCTCATATTGTTCACTGTTATTCTCTGGGGAGAGAACTGACTTCTGTAAACCTGCCCCCAAATGACCTAACAGGGTCTAAACCTTCCCTAAGACCCGAACTTTCTATTCCCAGAACCCACTAGTGTACACCCTCTCTCTGCCAACGAGGATTAAGCCCAACCTGTTCACAGCAGTATTGAAAGTCCTACCTGGTTGACTTGGTGTGAGAACCTAGTCTGTCTATACTTGGAATGACACGTTCTTTTTTATTTATTTTATTTTATTTTTATTTTTATTTTTTGGTTTTTCGAGACAGGGTTTCTCTGTGTAGCCCTGGCTGTCCTGGAACTCACTCTGTAGACCAGGTTAGCCTCGAACTCAGAAATCCACCTGCCTCTGCCACCCAAGTGCTGGGATTAAAGGCGTGCGCACCACTGCCCAGCATGGAATGATATGTTCTTAAGGCCACTGTATACAGTGGCTCCCTACCTGAAAAGGGATTCACTTGCTATTTTCCTGTTCTGTAATGGAGCCAAAGAGATCCATGTGGTAGAAAGTTCCCAGCTGGTGAGATGGGGGGTGGGGATGGCTGATGCTTTTGACTGATACTGGAACCCCCAACCCTTGACCCTCAGCCAAGTGACTGAACGTTGGACACTCACCTTGCACCATGACTAGCTATCGACATAGAGAGTTCCAGGCTGGCAAGGGCTCCCTAGTGAGACCCTGTCTTAAAAAACAAAAACACTTAAAAATAAAAACAGGTGCATACCCCGAGGACAGCACACCCCAGAGACACCTGGGCATCCATGTGCACTGCTTCTCTCCAGTCTCGACAGACAGGAAGTGGAACCAGCCCACGTGTCCGTCAACAGATGAATGGTCAAGAAATCATGTTACATATGCACAGTGGAATTCCATGCAGCCATGAAGAGAGATGAAGTCATGAGATCTACAGGACAGCAGAGAGAGCTGAAGGTCATCATGCTAACTGAAGGAGTCCAGACCCGGAAATGGAAACACCACATATCTCTCTAACTAAGGATCCTCGATGCTAAACGGTATATAATGTTTATGTGTGTGTGGTGTCGGGGGAGGTAGGTCATGAAACTGGAAGGGGAGATCTTAGGAAATCAAAGAGAACAGAACACACTGGCAGGAAGGTAGAAGGGGAGGGTACAGGGACGGGGTGGGGGGATAGAGAAGAACCAACAAGCACACGCTAGGTATGAAATGCCGTAATGAATCACATTACTTTGAATGCTAATATAAAAAGCCCAAATAAAATAAAATATAGACTGTTTCAAAGTGGGCAGAAGCAAAGATGCCAGGGAGACATCTCTGTGAGTAAATGGGCTTGCTGTCCAAGCCCTGACGACCTGACCTCTGAACTCCAGACCAGGCTGGATACAGAGCTGGAGAGATACTCAGTGGTTAAGGGTGTTAGGTGCTCTTGAGGGCCCAGGTTCTCAGGACTTTGCCAGCACACAGCCACCTGTAACTCCAGCTCCGGGGGAGTCGGTGCATTCTTATGACCTATAAGGTACCAGCACACACACACACATACAGAGAGAGAGAGAGAGAGAGAGAGAGTTTTTCAGAAGGGAGTAAGCTAGAGAGATGGTTTGGCAGTTAAGAGCCCCAGCTGCTCTTGCAGAGGACCTGAGTTTGGTTCCTGGTGTGTAAACAGTGGCTCATAAGGGGTCTCTAACTCTAGTTCCAGGGACCCAATGGTCTCTTCTGGCCTCTGTGGACACCAGGCATCAATACAGTGTGTCCAGGCAAAAACGCTCACACACCTAAAATAAAAGTAAGTAAATCTCTTAAAAATGTTTAAAATAGCTGGGCAGTGGTGGCACACACCTTTAATCCCAGCACTTGGGAGGCAGAGGCAGGCGGATTTCTGAGTTCGAGGCCAGCCTGGTCTACTGAGTGAGTTCCAGGACAGCCAGGGCTACACAGAGAAACCTTGTCTCGAAAAAGAAAAAAAGAAGAGAAAAAAAGAAAAAAAATGTTTAAAATGGGGGGAGAGCGATGGGCTTTGGGGTTTTCAGAGGGGAAACTGGGAAGGGGACAACATTTAAAATGTAAATAAATAAAAATTTAAAATATTTTCAAATGCAGGAGGGAAAGATGCATTTGTCTGGACATAACCTCACAGGAAAGGAACTTCTACCTGCTCCTATGTGTCACCTCGGTTTACAAGGACACGAAGGCTTGGGATGTGCTTGGACTTTGGTCTAAAGTCACACAGAGGGCAGTGCCAAAGCTGGGAATTCAGGTCCTTGGAGCTAGGGAGAAATATCCAGCTACCCATGATGCTCTTGGTGATCCCTTCTTCCTCTGCTCTCCTCCTTCCCCCTCCCCCTCTGCTTCCAGTGACTCTCCTCACTGGATTGAAGGCAGTTCCCTCCAAGGCTGCCAGGCTGCTGAGTAAACCCAAGCCCAGCAAGCAAGGCCCAAGGTGAGGGTCATTTGTCAGCTGAATCTAAGGCCTGAATCACTTCCTGACCCTTGCTCAAGAGGAGCCCAGAGTGGCCAGCTGTGCTAGGGGTTGGCTCTCCTGGGGCTCCTTACCTTTCCGGGCTCAGCTCTACCACACTGCAGAGACTGTAACCCCTTTTCTTCTCTCAAGCCAGGAGAGTTCATCTCTCAGGGCCAACTCTCAGTAACCTGTGACCAGCTGTAGAATCTGGCTTCCAGAACATGGCTCCTTAATCCAGAGCTACCAACTCAAAGGGTCTCAATCTTCTACTGTCAGCCCCTCCTTTGTCTGTCTTCCCATGGGACCGGTGAAAGATGGAGCAGGAAACGGTGGGCTGTACTGAAGAAGTCACATCCTTAGTGTGATTCCATTTGGTTTGGAAACACCATTGAACCATTGCTGCCAAGAGCCTGGGCCCCACGGCCCACCACACCAGCTTCCTTACCCAGCTCCAACCTCATGATCTTTAGCTAATTACTTAAGCCCTCTATGCCTGTTTGTCACCTCTCTGGTGAGGATGCTCCACCTGACTCACCAGCCTTCTGCCCTAGAGTGTAATATGTAAAACACACTAATGGTCGGCACATGGCAAGCACTTATGTTTATTAGATAATGCTGAACACCCAATGGGCTGACTCTGTCATTCTTCCATATGTTCTCGAGATGATTAACACAGATGCCCTGCCTACGACATGTCTGTGGGGTTGTTCTCCCCGGTGATCAGCAGACCACATGAGAGAAGCTGCTGGGTAAAGTTTGGGGTCCGCAGACAGCTTGATGGGTCTCTCAGCTAGCATGCTGCCCCCCCCCCCCAAGCCTCTGCCCTCTGATAAATGAAGCAAGTTGGCTCCCTCCCCTTTCACAGAGAAGCCAGGGAGGGTGGGACACAGCCCCAGGGCATGCGTGACTTCTTCTTCCAGAGCCATCATGATTGAGAACAAAGCCTCCCTGGGACCACACAAGACAATGCCATTCATGCCTTAGAAATCAAGAAAAAGGGGTTGGAGAGACAGCTCAGAGGTTAAGAGCACTGACTGATCTTCTGAAGATCCTGAGTTCAAATCCTAGCAACCACATGGTGGCTCACAATCATCCATAATGAAATCTGATGCCCTCTTCTGGGGTGTCTGAAGACAGCGACAGTGTACTTACATATAATAAATAAATCTTTAAAAAAAGGAAAGAAAGAGATCAAGCAAAAATCTATACTCGGAATTTGAAATTTTCTCTAGAGGCAGAGGCAGGGGAATATCTATGAGTTAGAGACCAGCCCAGGCTACATAGAAAGTTCCAGGCCAGCTAAGGTACATAGCAAGACACTATCTTAAAAACCATCACCACAGAACCGGGCAGTGTTGGCGCACGCCTTTAATTCCAGCACTTGGGAGACAGAGGCAGGCGGATTTCTGAGTTTGAGGCCAGCCTGGTCTACAGAGTGAGTTTGAGGACAGCCAGGGCTATACAGAGAAACCTTGTCTCAAACCTCCCCCCCCCCAAAAAAACCCATCACCACCAATGTCAATCAAACTCCCGTGGACGTTTAAATCTTTGTGAACACTGGGGACTGGAGAATTAGCAGCTGTCAACTCTGGGTATAAGAGTTCTCATGAGAAGAATGATTGAATGCTGGAGTTTATTTCAGAAAAATGGGGAAAGAGAAATAGATTCTGAGCCCTGGTCAATTGCTGAGCCTTAGGATCCGAGAGTCCTGCTATTATTATTTTTTATTATTATTATTATTATTATTATTAAAAGCCTGTGGTCACAGGAGCTCATTTAGAACCCCAAGAATTGTAGGTAATCGTGTTGTTGTTGTTTGTTGTTGTTTTGGGATTTCCAGAGGGATTTTTTGGGAGAAGGGGTGTTGAAAAAGGTTTCTCTGTGTAGCCCTGGCTGTCCTGGAACTCGCTCTGTAGACCAGGCTGGCCTCGAACTCAGAGATCCTCCTGCCTCTGCTTTCTGAGTTCTTGGACTAACGCTGTGCACCACCATGCCTGTTTTTTGTTTGCTTGTTTGTTTGTTTTTAACTGTGTACTCGACGACCTAGGTGCTGGAAGCCGAACTCAGGTCGGTGCAGGTTCTAACCTGCTGAACAAACTTCTCTTTCAGTAGGGGATCTTACTGTGTAACCTATGCTGGTTTCCAGTTTACTGTGTTGTCAAGGATGACCTTGTTTCTCTATCCTTCCTTCCTTCCCTCTCTCCCTTCTTCCCTCCTTCCCTTCCTCTCGGTTCATACAACTAGCAACAAGTCGTGCCCCCCACCCCCTCCCAGCTCTTCCTACGAGGGATCTAGGAGCCTCGCCGGCACCCCCTTCCCGCAGGGCACCCCTGCACCTGTAGCAGGTGGCGGGTGGGGCCTGGGGCGTCCGCCGGTGATGGGCGGAGTCCGGAGCGCGAGTGAGCGGTGGGCGGGCCGGGGCGGGGCCTTACCTGGGCGAGGCGGCAGGTGCACCGCCCCACGGGGGAGGGGCGGGCGCGGGGCGGGAGGGGACCGCGGCGGGACACCCGGGGCCGGGAGCCCGCGGGTAGCCACCGCAGCCTCCTCGCAGGGCCGCCACCACGGGGTCCGGGATGAGCCTCACTCGGAAAAGGGGCTTCTACAAGCAGGACATCAACAAGACTGCCTGGGAGCTGCCCAAGACCTACCTGGCGCCCGCGCACGTCGGCAGCGGGGCCTATGGCGCGGTGTGGTGAGACCCGGGGACCCCAGGAAGCAGAGGAGCCACGGGCCACCCCTCGGCAGCCTCCCCGGGTGAGCCCGGTGGCAGTGGGGCCCCTGTGGGTTGAGTCGCTGGCGAATCTGGTTTTCCAAGGCTGTAACTTTTTAAAAGGGATCTCGGAGTTCGTGGGACAGATCCCTGCGGTTGCAGATGAGGCCCCGAGAAGGGAACTTGCCAAATCGCAGAGTAGGGACTCCCGGCCTGCTCTGCATCCTGTCAGCAAGAACTGTTTCTGCCCCTGCTCCGCTGCCCCCTTCCTCCGTGTCTCCCCACTACACGCACACTCTGCTGGTCTCCGGCCAGCCGGGGGAGCACAGAGTGGGGGTGGCCTAGGACAGGGCGGGAGGAATCCCGGGTTTAGGCTCCTTGCGCCGCCCCTCCCCCTCACCTGCCTGTGACCCCGCAGTTCGGCCATCGACAAGCGGACAGGGGAGAAGGTGGCCATCAAGAAGTTGAGCCGGCCCTTCCAGTCGGAGATCTTTGCCAAGCGCGCTTACCGCGAGCTCCTACTGCTGAAGCACATGCACCATGAGAACGTAGGCTGCCTCTGGGGTGTGGATGTGTTGGGGATCAGAGGGCAGGGATTGGGGCCCAGGAGGGGCATGCCCAGAGTCCTGAGTGCAGGGTCAGGAGAAAGAACTACCTTTGCTCCACCCTGGTTTCTCTGCAAAGGACTAAGGAGAGCCCAATGAGAGGTGCCAGGGCCTGCCCAGTTCACTTCCCAGAAAACGCACAAACGTTTCTTGATTGTGAGGAGGAAGTAGGCACAGGGGAGCTTTGTGATTGGTTCTGTGAGAATTCCAGTCCTGCCGAGCCCGGGCACTTGAGCTAAAGCTGTCTCTGATCTGGCACTCTAAGAGTGACAATAAATACTGAGTATTTAATGCGTGCGAGGGGCTGGCTAACTTCTATAATCCCCTATTACGCTTACCATCCACGGCACGGATGACGAAACTAAGGCGCAGAAAGGTTTCCCCGGGTTATGAAGCGGCAGAGCTGAGGTTGGAAGCAGAGAGAGGCAGAGTCTGGTGCCTGCCCATTTGACCATCCTGTCTGATGGAAACAGACCGTGTGACCCTGCTCTGGACGAGGCAGAAGGGCTGGGGTCCATTTCAAAGAGAGCCTTGTACATTGTGAACCCCGAATCCTTTCAGACAACCTCTCCGCAGTGGCCTCAGGCTGTGAGGTGGAGGGGGCTTGCTTCTGGCTCTGAACCAGCCCAGTGGCAGGCAAGGACAGACTGACAGATGTGGCTGGGGACCCAGGGTCCAAGGCTGGAGCTGAGGTCTAGAGTCCCAAGGACCTGAAGTCTCAAAGGCTTTTAATCCTTCCCTCTTCTCCCCCCCTTGACCCTCAAGATTTGTTAGTTCAGGGTTCACCCCAAACCCTAAATTTGGGAGCAGGCTTACCTTGTTCTCAGCTTGACTCTCCTCATTGTTACTGCAAATGTCCTTTTCTGCCTGGGTCCCCAAACTGTTTCCATGCCAGCTGGGGCCACCTTCTATAGCAGAGGGTGACCTGGATGGTGGCCCTGGGTGAATGAGGCCCTCAGGATAGGGAGGAATGGCGGTGACAGTCCAGCCTCACTGGTGACCCTTCCTCCAGGTCATTGGGCTTCTGGATGTCTTCACCCCTGCCTCTTCCCTTCGGAATTTCCATGATTTGTGAGTCGGGGCTGCACTGGGATTGGGGTATTGGCAGATCTTAATGGCGGCTTGGGAATACTTGGGACAGGGTAGCTTCCGGGCAGAAAGAGGGTCCCCCCCGCCCCCCAGCAGTTCTCGTGCCTCTTTGCTGTTACATAGAGATCCTCCCTGGAGAGGTACCTCAGCTGTGGATGGAAGGAAGGGCTGTAGGGTTCCTGGACCCCCAGAGCTGTCTACACAGCTCCTACACTTGTTACCAGACCCTGGCACCAAGAAGAAGTGCTGGCCCTCACAGGGTGTGTACTGACTCCCCTCACTAATTCCTGGCCGCCAGGT
This sequence comes from Rhynchomys soricoides, assembly GCA_019843965.1. Classification (NCBI taxonomy): domain Eukaryota; kingdom Metazoa; phylum Chordata; class Mammalia; order Rodentia; family Muridae; genus Rhynchomys; species Rhynchomys soricoides. Next base: position 1,493,693 of record JADRCH010000129.1, on the reverse strand, counting down.
GTGACTTTGGACCTCATGATACCTAGAGGTGTCTTTTTTGTTTTTCCCTAGAAGGAAGTGAGGATCAGGTAGCCCCGGACAATCTGGCTGATGGAGTTTGGCTGTTCCAAACAAGCAGAGCATTTAGTTGCAAGGTGTCAGGGTTTTGCTGGCACAGGCCTGGGCAAGGATGGCTGTTTGGATGAAACCGAGAATCTGGGTGTGAGTGGCAGCAAGAGCAGCTTCTGTCAAGCTTCTCATCCTACTTCCATGCCACAGAGGCTGCGGGAGTGTTTTGGTGTCTTGTGTGTTTAAATTGGACCTCTCATGTAGCCCAGGCTGGCCCCCAACTGCCTGTGTAGCCAAGGATTGCCTTGAACTTCTGATCCTCTTTCCTCCAATTCCCAAGAGCTTGGATTCCAGGCACTGGTGCTGAGACTCGAACTTGGGTTTCTGTGCATGCTAGGCAAGAGCTTTACCAGCCTAGCCACATGCCCAGCCCGTTAAGAGTGGAAGTCTTAAGCAGGGTGTTGATACTGTCTGTCAGATTTGGAGCACTTGGCCAGCAGCTCTGAGAAAGGAGTAGAGAGCCCCTGGGGAGAAACAGCAGTGCTGAGGACCCCCACTTTCATCTATATTACAGTGTAGGATCCTCAGGGCAGACCTGAGGCCCACTCAAGCCAAGCTGACAGGAGCTGACATCTGTTTGGACATGGTGGCTGAGGGAGGTTGGTACAGGTGACTGGGAGTCCCAATCCCTGCCTGGAATCGAAAGAGGAAGAACAGACCTTGAGGGAAAGATAATGAACTTGGCCTTGGGTCCTTGACTCATCCAGAGTCTGTGAAATCACTGGAGAGAACATGGATGTAGACCAGGCTAGCATCCTCTCCATGGGTGATAGCTGAACTCCAGGGACAGGACATGGTAAGACGGGATACAAGGATATTGACCCAGAGTCCACATTTGCTAGAAGGCAGGAAGGGTGAGCAGGTGAAAACCGGAGAGAGAGGAGGGCTGGCGAGCAACTGTGAGGGAGGTGACACTCAGCAGAAGGACACACAGGAGGAGTCACTGTGCTTGAGGTGGTGGCTGTGACCTTGATCCCAACAGTTTAGGACAGGCGCAGGTACCTTGACTAGGTTGTGAGAGGCAGTGTATGAAAGTGAGGTAAACTGTGTGTGTGTGTGTGTGTGTGTGTGGTGGTGGTGTTGGTATGTGTACATGCGTGAAGGAGCCCCTGAAATCAAAGACAGTTGTGAGTTGCCTGATGTGGGTGCTGGGAATTGAACCTGGGTTCTAGGAAGACTAGCAAGTGCTCTTAAAAACTGAGTGATTCTTCCAGTGTCCAGCGATAGCTTTCAGAGGCAAAGTACACGGCAAAGTGGTAGAAACATGGAATCCCAGTGCTCAAGAGGTAGGTGGAGCTCTGGGGGTTCGAGGCCAGCCTTGTGTACATTGAGTTCCAGGCCAGGCAGGGCTACATGATGAGGCCCTGTCTCAAGCTGAAAGAAAAAAATGTGTGTGTGTATGTGTGTGTGTTTTGTATGCCTGCACTCGAGTGTGTGTGCACGTGTGCGTACGCCTGCTTGTGTGCATGTGCACATGAGTGTGTACATGCGTGCGCGTGTGTAACACACACCTTTTTTTTGTTTTGTTTGTTTTGTTTTTTCGAGACAGGGTTTCTCTGTGTAGCCCTGGCTGTCCTGGCTGTCCTAGAACTCATTCTGTAGACCAGGCTGGCCTCGAACTCAGAAAGCCACCTGCCTCTGCCTCTGGGGTGCTGGGATTAAAGGCGTGCGCCACCACTGCCCGGCCAACACACACCTTTTATAATCTATTACTTTTTGCCCTTAATTTTGCTCTTACCACCTTGAGTCACACTTCCGGGTTGCTGACCCTGACGTATTTCTCTTGAGTACCTAATAGCTCATGTCCCTTCTCCACCCTCTGAAGATTGTTTCCTGCTTCCTTCCTGGCAGGGCATCTATTTTATAGTTAGCGGAGCCAGCTGGGATGGGCGTGACCGTCTGCAGGAGAAACTTTCGGATAGAGGCATGCTGGCAGATGCTGCAGGCTCGCAACTGCTCTGCTATGAGAGGAGGGCAGAGCCAGGGTACCTTTGTCTGAACGCAGGCTTGTGGTGATACTGAGTATGCTCTAATGCTGGTGTTCACCCTGAGCTCTGCCAACCAGCTTGCTGTGGCAGACATGCCAGGAGCCCAGGCTGGGCACTGCTGGTTCTTCATGTATCTTCTTTGTTTTGTTTTGTGTGTATGTGTTCGTATGTATGGAGCTGCATATGTGTATACAGCTAGCGATGTGTGCATTGCATGTGGGTGCTGAGGCTTGAACTGTCTTCCTCATGTCCTATTTACACATGTGTGTGTATATGTGCATTTATCTGGAGGTCAGAGGTCAATCTCTGATATTGTTCCTCATGTTCTATCTACCTTGTTTATTTTTCTTATGATTGTAGGTGTGTGTGTGTGTGTGTGCACAGGCGAGTGCTCGCATGGCCCTGCTTGCGTTTTTTATACCCCATGCATGCAGTGCCCACAGGGGCCAGTAGAGGGCACCAGATCCTCTGGAACTGGAGTTACAGGATGCTAGGAACTGAACCCGAGTCCTCTGAAAGATCAAAGCTCTCTTCCTTGTTTTTTGAGGCAGGGTCTCTTATTAGCTGGCCAATTAAGCTAGGCTTGCTGGCTAATGAACCCTGGAGATCCTCCTGTCTCCACCTTCCCAGCACTGGGATTACAATTGAACTCCACTACACCCAGCTTTTATATGTGGGTGCTGAGCCTTGAACTCTGGACCTCTTTAGGCATCCGAGCACTGTGTCAGCTGAATCATCTCTCCAGCCCGGGGACTCACCATGTAACCCAGGCTGGATTTGAACATGTGGCAATCCTGCCGTGTCCTGCCCTAGCTCTCCAAGTGCTGGGATTAGGGGCATGAACTATCACACCTGAGTCTTCTTCCGCCGTCTTGCCTGGTGTTGTCTCCAAGGTTCCTGTTGTGGCCGATTTCTGTCCCCACTCCCCACCCCCACCTCTCTGAGGTCACACTTGGATCTGTGGGAGGCTGGGAACTGCTAAAAAACCCAAAAACCTCCTGCCTTCCAGCTACCTGGTGATGCCTTTCATGCAGACCGACCTGCAGAAAATCATGGGGATGGAATTCAGCGAGGATAAGGTCCAGTACTTGGTGTACCAGATGCTCAAAGGCCTAAAGGTGGGTGGAGTCTGCACGGCAGCCAAAAGCGACTTCCGGTGTTGAAAGCCCGCCCACTGCGGTGGGGCAGAGGAGGGTTATCGATGCCGGTGTTGAAGCTGGTGCCTCTGACTCACCACTGTCTCTCCCTTTCAGTACATCCACTCAGCTGGTGTCGTCCACAGGGTGAGTGCTTTCTGTGCCACGGTGCCTGGGTCTGTGTGTTGGGTAGGAACGGGGTACTCAGGTGGCCGAAGGATTGGGCGCAGTAGAGAGAGTGACAGTTCTCAGGAGACAGAGGCTGTGAGTGTTTCAGCGGTGAGGGCTAGTGTGGTAGAATGTTGGGGAGACACTTATGATTGTGTGTGTTTGTGCTTATGTGTATGCACTCACGTGTGTGTATGCACTCGTGTGTGTGTGCATTGCACGCATGTGCTTGTGTGTGTGTGTGTGTGCGTGTGTGTATGTGTCTCTGTGTGTGACAGATCTGAGACCACCTACTGGCTCTGCTTCAGTCTGATGTTCCCTCTCTGTCTTTCCCCCCAGGATCTGAAGCCAGGCAACCTGGCAGTGAATGAGGACTGTGAGCTGAAGGTGGGTCACAGCAGGTCCACTGAGGACAGGGACGGGAATGGAATTTGGGGGGAGGTAGGTTCTGTCCCTCAGAGCCCCTTTCCTCAGACAGCTTGTTATCCCTGTGTCCCTTGAGCCATAGATCCTGGATTTTGGGTTGGCGCGCCTCACAGATGCCGAGATGACTGGTTATGTGGTGACCCGCTGGTACCGGGCCCCTGAGGTGATCCTCAGCTGGATGCATTACAACCAGACAGGTCCGTGCTCAGCTGCCCCGGGGGCCCTGGTGACCCATACTGGAGATCCTCAGTCCAGACAACACTCCTCTTTCCTTACAGTGGACATCTGGTCTGTTGGCTGCATCATGGCAGAAATGCTGACCGGAAAGACACTCTTCAAGGGCAAGGACTGTATCCTTTGCTGGAGCAGATAATGTCTATCCAGTGACCTCTTCCCTCAGCAACGATACTTAAATGTGTCTCACTGTGGCAGCCAAACAGGCCCCCTAGAGAATTATTTAGTATATGTAGTTTTATTTTCAGACAGCAGTCCTAGCTGGCCTAGAACTTGCTATGTAGTTCAAGCTAGTCTCTACCTCCTGAGTGCTAGAATTAAAGGTGTGGACTACCACACTTGGCTTAGTTTTCATTGTGAATCAGGGTCTCCCGTGTGTGTGTGTGTGTGTGTGTGTTCGTGTGTGTGTGTGTGTGTGTGTGTGTGTCCCCGTCCCAGGGAGCGCCTCAGGCTCATTATGTAGCAAAAGATGACTTGAACTGCTGTCTTTCTTCCTGCCACCTCCCAAGTGCTGGGGTCACATGTGTCACTATGCCGGTGATGGAACCCAGGGTTTCATGCTTGCTAGGCTATCCTCTGAGGACCGACCACTAGAACGGTTTTAAAGATTTATTTTTATTTATGTGAATGTCTGTGTGTACAGTGTGTGTGCAGGTACTCTGAGAGGCCAGAAGAGGGCGCCAGATCCCCTGGAGCTGGAGTCGCAAGTTTTTAAAAGGCATCAGGCATGGGTGCTGGGAACTGAACTTGGGTCCTCTGGGAAAGCATCAAGCACTCTCCAGTCCCCCAGAACGGTTTGAAATGCAGATAATCAAAAGCTAAATATGAGTCCTTCCTGCCCCTACCTCTGCTAGGAAATTGAACATAAGCAGTTGGGGAACCCTCATGAGCCTGGTGCAGCCCACTCTGCTCAGAATGAAGAGGGAACAGGGGAGGGGAATTTGGTGGGGTGGGTCTGGGCAACCTGGGTAGCCTCCTGACCTGGGCTGTCTGTCGGGAAGTCCTCCAGAGACCTGCTCCAACCGTGCCAAGAGCCTGCTGTGGTTAGGTGGGGCTGGAGCCAGGAGTGTCTGCCAGGCTAGCTAGAGCAAGGCTGGAGGCAGGGCGGGCGGGCTCAGAACACCGCAGAAAGGAAGGCTGTGCCTTAACTGGCTGCCAAGACCTGGACCAGCTGACCCAGATCCTGAAAGTGACTGGCGTGCCAGGTGCTGAGTTCGTGCAGAAGCTGAAAGACAAGGCAGTGAGTGGCTCTGATGGGCTCTGACTGGCACCTTCCTATGGGCTCCCTCTGCCCTGACAGACCCTCTTTTCCTCATCTTAACTTGGACTTCCAACGGGGAAGCCACACTTTCTCCCCTCAGGCCAGAGCCTGAAGAAATCCTATGCTTTTCCGTCTTCCAGGCCAAGTCCTACATTCAGTCCCTGCCCCAGAGCCCCAAGAAGGACTTCACACAGCTCTTCCCACACGCCAGCCCGCAAGGTGAGTCCTGGCTGCGATCCACAGAGTGCTTGCAGCCCATCCCAGCAGCCATCTGTCCCACGCCAGGTGCAAGGCCCCCCAGGTGCGAAGGCCCCCCAGGTGTGAGGCCCCCCAGGTGCAAAGGCCTGCCAGGTGCCAGGTGCAAGGCCCAGCAGGTGTGAGGCTCACCAGGTGGTCTGTCCCCGCAGCTGCAGACCTGCTGGACAAGATGCTGGAGCTGGATGTAGACAAGCGTCTGACCGCTGCTCAGGCACTCGCTCACCCCTTCTTTGAACCCTTCCGGGACCCTGAGGAGGAGACAGAGGCACAGCAGCCGTTTGATGATGCCTTAGAACATGAGAAACTCAGCGTGGACGAATGGAAACGTAAGAGACGTTCCCTTCCTCCCTCCACCTGCCCACCCTCGAGGCCCTCCTGTCTCCTGTGGCGTTTTCTCCTTGAGCTGGTTTCTACTCCACTGTCTGAGGGCAGGCTCTCCCAGGCGCATCCTAAAGTACGCTCACTTTCCACAGAACACATCTACAAAGAGATCTCAAACTTCAGTCCCATAGCCCGGAAGGACTCTCGGCGACGAAGTGGCATGAAGCTGCAGTGACTGTTCGGTCTGACCTACAGCTGAGCCTGGGAGACTGTGCCGGGGCCAAACTCTGCCTCGGGACCAGTATATTTTTGTCACTACTTAAGTCTCAGGGTTTATAGGAATGTAGTCTCCTGAGCTGAGAGAAGAAGCTTCCAATGGCCTAGGGAGTGTTTGGGGATGGGGGTGGGGGTGCTGTGATCACAGCAAACTGTATTAAAACAAAAAGTGGGTGATTGCCTGGCTGTGGGGTCCTTTCCTTCCTGGTGGGTTGGGACTACGGTTATGTCAGGCAAGCTGAGTGAGGGTCATGTAGTGATGGCTGGAGTCTGCTTCTGGGGTGAGTGCAGCACAGAAACCAGGGTGAGGTCTTAAAGCACAGAGATGTCTTCCTTCACTTTTCTGGAGGTCAGAATATACATTCACATGTAGTCTAGGCTGGCCTCGATGTAGCCCAGGCTAACCTTGAGTCTTCCTCCTCTTCTTTTGTGAGACAGGAGCTCACTATGGAGCCCTGGAGCCCTGGCTAGCCTGGAACTCAAGAGATCTACCTGCCTCTGTTTCCTGGGTGGCTGGATTAAAGGTGTGCACCACCACCACCACCACCACCACCACCACCACCACGCCTGGCTGAATTCCCCTTTTCTGTTCATTTTGAGACAGCATCTCTCTAACTCAGGCTAACCTTGAACACACAACATTCTTCCTACCTCAGCTTCCCAAGTGCCTGGAGGTCTACCTATCCATGGCAGTTCTTGGCTGGTCCAGGCAGCCAGGGTTGCTTAGTGAGAAAGACTCTGTGTCATCACTGACCTAAACCACAGAGTGGCAGCATTTGGGCCCAGCCAGCACTATGCAGTCCTACTTACAGACTGCAGAAGCTTTACAGATAAAGTCATATCCGGAGGTTCCAGGGGGTTGTGAACTGTGAGTGGGGTTGCTGGGGACAATAGCTTGCTACAGATGGTGTACAGGAGGTCACTCCTGAGTCCTATGCTCTGTTCTCTGCCCCAGTAGGGAGCCAAGTGTGTTAGGCCACCGAGCCCCAGGAGCTGCAGGTGGCAGGTTGTTGCTGGCAGGGCATTTTGGGTACCTGATAAGCAATGGAGACAGGAGAACACAGGGCGGGTAAGTGGGTGCAGCAGCAGGCAGACAGGTTTTTCTTGGCTAAGATAGCAAACCCCTGTTCTTTCCAAGTTGCTCTGCACTGGGAAGAAGTATCTCAGTGTCAGACGGCCGGTGATAGCCTGATTCCTCCCTCTGCTTTGGTAGAATGAGTTCAAATACACAGACTTGCCGGGCCATGGTGGCGCACTCCTTTAGTCCCAGCACTCGGGAGGCAGAGACAGGTGGACTTCTGAGTTCGAGGCCAGCCTGGTCTACAGAGGGAGGCAGAGGCAGGTGGATTTTTGAGTTCGAGGCCAGCCTGGTCTACAGAGTGAGTTCCAGGACAGCCAGGGCTACACAGAGAAACCCTGTGTTGAAAAACCAAAAAAAAAAAAAAAAACCAAATACACAGACTTGTTTGGGTTTCTGACATCTGGGATCATGTGCACCAAAGGGACTTGTTAAAAATGCCGATTTCCAACTTTGAATGTGTGAATGTCCTCTCATCCTGACCTCGCATCCTGAGAGCGACTAAGTTGTAGTAGCCCAAATATAGACCTACTAAGGGAGGAACCGGATTTCATTAGCACATAGTAGGGGGGGGCAAATTAGAACTCCACTGCTGTCTGTGTTCCCTCTTCCCTGGGTGGCCTGCCATGGAACTCATGAGTCCTGGGATCCACTGTGAGGCTGACCCTACATTCAAGGCTCTGACAAGTCCTGCAGAAAAGAGCTCTGGTCTGTATTGTTTATTCCAGAGCTTTCCAGTGAGGCTTCACTCTCCCAGAGGCTCGTATAGAGTATTTTTAAGTCAGTGAAGGGGATTTCGGGTGTTTTGTTAGATTCTGTGCCATTTAAAGTGAATGGTGGGAGGCGAGTTACCCATAATGCACTGGTGTTAGGCCACCCTGCGTGACCAATGTCCGGTGCTCATGCAAGATAGTAGCAAGGGACTCATTGGGGGTGGAGGCAGTGTCTGAAAGTAACAGAAACTCCTAGGCCTCAGAGAACTGCCGTTGATGCCACACTAGAGGTTTTGGGAGGCAGGATTGGAACCCATGGCGTCAGCTGAACCTGGATGCCAGGCTTACCTACCTACCATCTGTGGTACTGCCTCCCAAGTCCTGTCGCTGCTTGTTGTGTCTGTACGCTATCCCTTCCCCATCTGAGTGGCTCTGTTGCCTTATGGGGAGGAGACCTTGTTTGGGACTGACTGGTAGCCAGCTATCACTCTGACCTTATCATTAGTTGCAAGGCAGGCACAGGGTTTCCCCCCTGTCCCCATTTCAAATCTCTCCTTCTGAGCCTCCCTCTTCGTGCCAGAGAAGAGGTTCCATCTTCCTGTCTTGGCATTCACACCTCTGTCAATTTCTTTCCTTTTTTTTTTTTTTCGAGACAGGGTTTCTCTGTGTAGCCCTGGCTGTCCTGGAACTCACTCTGTAGACCAGGCTGGCCTTGAACTCAAAAATCCACCTGCCTCTGCCTCCCTCTGTAGACCAGGCTGGCCTTGAACTCAAAAATCCACCTGCCTCTGCCTCCCTAGTGCTGGGATTAAGGCGTACACCACACACCCTGCAAGAACTCTAGATTTAATCCAGACCCTTCCTAAACATACTTGACCACAGGAGCCCACTTTCTTGGGACAGTGCCACACAGCCCTCTGCCCGGCGTAGAGGACCCACTGTCCCCCAGCAGACAGTGTTTGTGCCTCACTCTCATCTCTCCAGTGTAAGCCTGTTGGGAACAAATGCCCACGAGTGAGTGAATGGAGACATTATGGATGTCCCCAAGTCCCAAAGACTATTTCTCTGTTGAGCTTGTCCTGTGGTGATGAGGACCACGGAAAGCACAGGGGAGATCTAGGAGGGGTAGCCCAGAGCTGTATCCTGGAGAACAACAATCCCTTAAAAAAAAAAAAAAACCCTCGGCATCTCAAATCTAGGCTATTTCTCCAGCAAACAGGGAGGTGACAAAGAGCTTCGTGACCTTGAGCATCATCCACTGGGTCCCCTGTAAAGAGTAAAGTAAATGCTGGCAGGCCTAGTGCCCCTGACCTTGATGGGTGAGCTGAGCCTTGTCCTGGGTGCATGGTGACTCAGGAAAGAAGCACAGAGACAAGGAAGCCTCCCTCAGAGTCAGGGACAGTCCCTCACAAAAACTCCACCCTCCCTATCCTCCCCTCTCTGCCTGGATGGACCACAGGACTCAGGTCATCCCAGGCCAGGCCTTCCCTGGCCTGCACTGGGTGGATGGACGCTGTCTCTGTCCTTCAGGCAACTATGAGGAGGCCCTGGGGCAGCTGCTGTCGTAGAGAGTCAAGCTAGAGCTGAACTAAGAGGGGAAATGACCCAGCTGTCACCAAAAAGAGAGAGATCCCAGCAACCCTGGAGCTGCAGTGCAGGAAGGAGGCTCTGCTCCGCCCTTGGCCTCTTGGTCCTTGAGACCTAAGACATCTCCTGGGGCTCACTCCCTCTACCCTTCCTGTGCTCTACAGTGAGATTTATCACTTAACAAGGTTTGTCTCCATCTGAATCTGGACCAAGGAAGAAGCTAGGGACCCCCCAACCTCAGCCGGCAGCTGAGGCTCAAAGCCCCTCAGTAGAACAGAACACCCCCGGGAATTCAAAGTCACAGTCAATGTGCAGGCCCCAGGTGGAGGCCCTGGGGCAGGGTGGGGTCAGTGAACAAATGCTTTCAACCAAGGCAGCAACTGGAGCTGCTCCCTAGATGTTCCTGGCTTTTCTTTGTGTCTGTAAATCACCTCCTGTCATCTCATTGCTGTGACATACCAGGACACAGCCAAGTCTCTCCTCAGAAGGCCAAACACTGAATTGTTACAAGGTTACAGCCCACTCTAACTGCCGGGGAGTGGAGGCACTGAGCCAAGGGACCCAGAACCTTTTCATATGATCTTTGCCAGATACTTCGGAATTTAAATTTTTACTTACGTTTCTAAAGATTTACCTTTCTAAGACAGGTAGCAGTGGTGGCCCATGCCTTTAATTCCAACAGTAGGGAGGTGGGGGCAGGTGAATCTCTGAGTTCATTCAAGGCCAACCTAGTCTACAGAGTGAGTTTCAGGATAGCCAGGGATACAGCCAGGGGATACACAGGGAAACTTGTCTTGAAAAAAAAAGGCCCCCAAAATTATATCTTTTAATCATTACTTCATGTTTGAAGCTTAGCATTTCTATTCTGGTTATCTGTAAAACACAGAATGGGCTGCCAAGATGGCTCGGTAGGTAGGAGCACTTGCTGTACCTTCAGAGGACCCAAGTTCAGTTCCCAGCACCCACATGAGGCAGCTCACAATTGCCTGTAACTCCAGTTGGCCTATAAGGTCATCCGTGCAGACATTTACGCAAAAGTGAAAATAATTTTTTGCTTGTTTTTTTCAAGACAGGGTCTCTCTGTGTGTAGCTTTGGGTGTCCTGGGATGAACTCTGAAACCAGGCTGGCCCCGAACTCACCTGCCTCTGCCTCTGGAGTTCTGGGATTAAAGATGTACACCATCACCAAGTGGCTTCTTTTTGTTTGTTTGTTGTTTTGTCTTTTTTTTTTTTGTCGTTTTATTTTGGTCTTGGTAAAAATATTTTTAAAATGAAAACTACTTGGGCAGGAGAAACAGCTCAGTCGTTAAGAGCACTGGCTGGCCGGGCAATGGTGGCAGATGCCTTTAATTCCAGCACTCGGGAGGCAGAGGCGGGCGGATTTCTGAGTTGGAGGCCAGCCTGGTCTACAGAGTGAGTTCCAGGACAGCCAGGGCTATACAGAGAAACCCTGTCTCGAAAACAAAAAAAAAAAGAGCACTGGCTGACCCTTCAGAGGACCCAGATTTGGTTCTCAGTACCCATGCTGCAGCTCCAGTCTCAGGGGATCTGATGCCCTCTTCTTACCTCGGAGGGCATCAGGCACATACATACATGCAGGCAAAACACCCTCATACACAAGTATACAAGATAATAAAATTCTCTTCAAATTACGGGTAAACCTGAAATATCATTCAAACATTCCATCTTCAGGATTTATTTTTTTTTTTTTTTTTGGTTTTTCAAGAAGGTTTCTCTATAAAGCCCTGGCTGTCCTGGAACTCGCTCTGTAGACCAGGCTGGCCTCCAACTCAGAAATCCGCCTGCCTCTGCCTCCCGAGTGCTGGGATTAAAGGCGTGCGCCACCACTGCCCCGCCGACAAAGGCATTTTCAAATGCCGGGATATGAAGGTCCTCATTTGAGGTGCCTGATCCACACCAGCATCTTAGGCTTCCTCCAGACTTATGTTTGGTTCCTTCTGGGTTGGAAGAGACAGTCATCCCAACCCTGCTCCTGAATTTCAGCTCAATATCTACTTCCTCTTCCGGACTCGCTATGTAGGGAGAATATCTTGTGTAGTGTGCAGATGCATCGCCTGTCAATCAAAAAGCCTATAGCCTATGGCGGGAAACGGGAGGTGGGACATCGGCGAGGCAGAGAGAATTCTGGGATAGAGCCAGGTTCCGGAAGATTCGCCCAGAAGCGTGTAAGGAGAGAGAGGCAGAGTACCTGAGCTCAGGTAACCAGCCACAGGGCAGAATGTAGGTTAAAATAAATGGACTGCTAGGCAGTGGTGGCGAACGCCTTTAATCCCAGCAATCGAGAAGCAGAGGCAGGCAGATTTCTGAGTTCGAGGCCAGCCTGGTCTACAGAGTGAGTTCCAGGACAGCCAGGGCTACACAGAGAAACCCTGTCTGGAAAAACCAAAACCAACCAACCAAACAAAAAGGGGGGGGGCTATTTTAAGTTATATCTTCTAGCTATATGGCCAAGGTATTTATAAATATATTTCGAGACTGAGTCTTATTTCTAGGAGCATGGTCTGGGAGGAAGAACCGGAGATAACTTCTACATTATTACTTGAAGATACTCTGCCTGAAAACGTTTCCCCTACCCTTACCAGAGAAGGCTAATTCTTTACAAATAAAGACACATCCCAGCATGCTTTAAGAAATAAAAATTCAAGTAAAATGGAATAACAGGGGCTGGAGAGGTGGCTCAGCGATTAAGAGCACTGGCTGCTCTTCCAGAGACCTTCGGTTCAGTTCACAGCACCCACATCAGACAGTTTACAACTTCCCATAAGCCTAGCTCCAGGAGATCTGACGTCTCCTTTGGGCCTCTGTGGGTAACTGCACACAGACGTGCAGGCACTCCCCCATACCATAAAAATAAACAAGTTTAGTGTGGCAGTGCGTGCCACTAATCCCAGCACTTGGAAGGCAGAGACAGGTGGCTCTCTTGGTCATTTTCAGGCCAGCCTGGTCTGCATAGTGAGTTCCAGGTAGCCAAGGCTACTCAGTGTTGGGGGTTGATCTGATGCTGATACAAATGTTAAATACTGGCCCCCCACCCAGGCAAGTCAATCCGGAAATACAACAGCCTTTGTTATGTAAACCTTGCGTCGCAAAGGTATTGGTTAAATCGATGTGGCTACAGCCAGTTACTGGGGAGAACAGAGGTAGGCGAGGCTTCTGTTAGTGGGCTGGGGGTTGTAAGTAGGAACCATGAGGAGAGAGAGGAGGAGGAGACCACTGCGAGAAGAGGTGGGTCGTGATCATGTGACCGGAAGTGGACCTTGAAGACAGGCTGTTGGAAGGAACCAGCCAGGGCGAGACTTTAAACAGTAAGTGCTTGGGGAGCAAGCACATCTGGGAATTAACAGTCTCGCATATAGAAAATAAATTAAGGGTAATTCAGCCGGGCAGCGGTGGCGCACGCCTTTAATCCCAGCACTCGGGAGGCAGAGGCAGGCGGATTTCTGAGTTCGAGGCCAGCCTGGTCTACAGAGTGAGTTCCAGGACAGCCAGGGCTACACAGAGAAACCTTGTCTCTTCGTCCAGTAGTTGTGCTAAGAGCTGCTTTTTTTTTTTTGTAGGAACCATCTTTTACTGGGGGAGGGCTCATCAATCCTTCTTGGCAGCTGCCTTCCTCATGGCTGCCAGCACGTTGCTCAGTTCCTCCCGCTTTCTCTTGGCGCGGATGTGCGTGCCCACCCTCTTCTTGATGAACTTGAGTGCACGCTTGTCCTTGGACACTTTGAGTAACTCCATGGCGCGCCGCTGGTAGGGCGCGAAGCCGCACACCTCTCGATCACATCCCGCACGAACTTGGTGTGCTTGGTGAGGCGCCCGTGGCGCCGGCTGTGTCTCGGCTTGCTGACGGCTTGCTGACGTTCTTCGTCACCTTGTGGCCCTTGTTGAGGCCCACGGCCATGAGGTAGGGAAGGGCCATGGCTGCAGCTCTCCGATGGCAGCAGGGACAGGAAGTAAGAGCTGCTTTTTAAAAAATCCATAGGACTCTGCCTCAATCATTGGGGGGGTGGGGGGTGGGCTGGGTCCTACTAATAACTGAGTTATATAACAAAATTAGCATTTACCACTCAGCGAGATTCTCAAACAAAAATTTAAGAAGAAGCATGTAAGTTCTTTTTCCCCTAATTTATAGCCAAAGTAGACTGTGTCTGCCCACCCAAGGAGGGGAAATGCTTGTAGTTTGGAACTAAATTATCCAGTGTGGGTGTCCTTTTGGCTTAGGATCATTGTGCTTGCAGCTGGAACAAACAGTTCCAGCTGTCTGCTTAAATGGTTAATCACAATGCTGATCCACCCTGGTTTCCATTTAACAAGGGACCACACGCTTGAGAGTGTGTGTGTGTGTGTGTGTGTGTGTGTGTGTTCTTCAGATGCCAGACACTTTTTTGAGACAGAGACTCTTCGATAGCTTGCAGCTTGCCAACTGGGAAAGGCTGGCTGGCCATTCCATTTAACTCCACCTCCCCAGGGTGAATTACAGGTGGGTACCATAACTGCTTGGGACCTAGAGATCAAATGCAGGTCCCCAGGCCTGTCCAGTAGTTTAGTAAGCACTTACCAACTGAGCTACCTCTCCAGTCCATGGACCACTTTTGTATGTGATGTGGTAGTGGTGGGGTGTGTGTGTGTGTTGCATCTGTCTTCCAATGCCTGGGTTACAGGCACATATAACCATGCCTGACTTTTTAGGTGGGTCCTAGGATTCGAACTCAGGACCTCCTACTTACACAGCAACTCCTTCTACCTACTGAACCATATACCCAGCCCCATGGACCACACTTCTGATGCTCCAGGCGTTTTTTAAAATAGTGCTGAAGGAATTTTCAAGGAAGAAGCAGACATTGGAAGTGTCTCTCCTGTGTAACTGATATATGTAACCTCTGCACCTCAGACGGCCAGGGGTATACTCACTTCACCAAAGGCCTGAGGTCTTGTTGGGCAGTACCATTATCTTTGAAATCCACCTCAATGGCTCAGATGCCTCTGGGACGTGGGACTGGGATATGGCATTCTGGGAGGCAGAGCCCATGGGGCAGTATTGTGAGAGTTAGTCTTGTTCACGTGACTGGACTTGAGATGTCCTAGGAGACACACTGCTGGACTTTAACTGAGGACAGAAGATCTATCCTGATTGTGGATAACACCCTCTCATGGGTGGGGTCTCAGGCGGAATCAAATGCCAGCTGAGGACCAGCATGGATCTCTCTCCACCAGGGCCCAGCATACGCCTCTCTGCTCCTTGCTACAGTTTGGCTGCATAACTTCCCCACCGTGGTGGATTATCCCTACAAACCACCAACTAAAATAAGCCATTTCTCCCTTGAAGTTGCTTTTGCCAGGCATTTGGTTTGCCACAGCCAGGAGAAAAGGTGTCTGTATTGAACATCATTAGGTAGGGGCCTCGGTTAAGCTTGTTTAAGTGCCCTCTCAAACCCCCTGTCCTGGGACAGGCTGACCCCCTGGCTCGGCAAACAGAAGAAAACAATAAGCTATAAAAGTATAAAAGTCCCAGCACTCGGGAGGCAGAGGCAGGCGGATTTCTGAATCCGAGGCCGGCCTGGTCTAGAGGGAGTTCCAGGACAGCCAGGGCTACACAGAGAAACCCTATCTCAGAAAAAAAAAAGTATAAAAGTATCTTTTATTCACCTGAAGTAATTGGCATCTCCAAGGCTTCCTGCCTCTGTACAATCTAATCTAGACCTAGGATGTCTTCAGCCTCTGAGACTTGCTGATGGGTAAGCTCACCCTCTCTAGCTCCTTCTGAACTCTGGCTGGCTGGTTCAACTCAGCTGTTCTGGCTCAAACTCCTCTCCAAGCTGACTGATCCAATCTGGCTTCTCTTTTAGCCTCTGACTTTTTGCTCTGCTTGGCCTCAAACTAACTCTGGTGATCTGTTCTAATCTTCTGGCTCCTTCTGTCTTCACCTGTGTCTAGCTTGTTCTCTCTCTTTCTCTGCCCTTTTCTCTGTCTTAGTAGCCTCTCTCCTCTCCCTGTTCTCATGAGAATCGGGCATATCCTAGTTTGACATCTTTCTCTGATTTGTCACTTTGTCTGGGCTGGAACGTTCAGGGTTGGGGGCAGGGTTTGCCACCAAAGGATGGACTGAGGGATGCTGGGAGAACCTGGAGACCAGGCCTGCTTTGATATGTAAAATATGCTTGTCCCTTGGTCTGAAACCAAACAGTGGGTGCTTCCTTGTGCAAACTAACTTTGCCTATTGTTTGGGATTAAAGGTGCAGTGCTAAGGCTGAGCCAAACCACAACTAGAAACCGGGTTTTTTCCACAGTGTGATCACTTAACCTGCAACAGCAAGCAGGTAAAGGAAATTAAAAACCCCATGACCTTGAGAACAGCTACAAAGTAAAGCATCTTAGGGGCTCAGTGGTTAGGAACACTGGCTGCTCCTCCAGAGGACTCAGATTTGGTTCCCAGCATCTGCACAGGGGCTTCCAATTGTTTGTAACTCCAGGACTTGGAAATGGAATTTCTCTCCATGGGCATTGAATGTTTGCACACAGAAATACAGGCAGGCAAAACACTCATACCCATAGGATGTTTTTATAATTCTTTTTCATTTTATAGCATTTTATTTGTGTGTGTGTGTGTGTGTGTCAGTTTTTATTAAGGAATTTCCATTTCCCAAAGAGGTCACTCTAGCTTAGTCCACTGTGTGCAAATGCTGTGTGGGGTGGGGGTGGGGGGAGCTCATTAACAGAACTAACACCAGCACGATCTCCCAGTCCATCTCTGCTGGACTCCTCTGAGCCTCCCTTTGGCGGTCGATTTGTTTGCCCTCTCAGTCCTGTGATCCCTGCTGGATGTCCTGAACTGCTTGGGTGGTTTGTCTGTCTGTCTGTCCTTCTGCTAGTCACTGTCCTTTTTTCTTGCCCCATGCTTAACGAACTCACTCAATCCAACCCAAAGGGACGGTTGTTGCAGATCACATGC
>JADRCH010000129.1:1403708-1477165 GCA_019843965.1 Rhynchomys soricoides | reverse complement strand
AACTCACTCAATCCAACCCAAAGGGACGGTTGTTGCAGATCACATGCAGGACATCACAGCGTTAACTGGCTTAGCCCCACAGGGTCTGCTGGTGACTTACAGCAAGTGCATTAGGAGGGATGGTGAAGCCATGAGACCAGGGACAGCGTAAGGCTGATATAAAGCCTACGGGTGGACACCAGAACAGGGTGTAGCTAAACCCGCAGTTACTGGCTCAACACCTCCATTCTCTGTTTATCAGGAGGATTCAGCCTTCTTGTTTACAAGATAATTTCCAGGTCAAGGTCTAGGTCTCTAGTCTCAGCCCGTTCTTGTTAGACTGTAACTTTCTTGGTGCTGGGGTGATGACTTGGCAGTTAACAGCAGGGACTGATCTTCCAGAAGCCCTGGGTTTGACTCCCTGTACCCTCACTGCAATTGATAACCATCTGTAACCCCAGTGTGTGTATGGGGGGGATGCCCTCTCTTTGCCTCTGCAGGCACCAGATACACACAGGTTGCACAGGCACACCTGCAGGCAGAATGTCCCTTCTCGTGAAATAAAGTAACTTTTAAAGGTTTTTGTTTAAAGGTTGAAAACATTAATCTGATTACTCGTATGGTCTTAAAAACAGAGGATAGGAAACTAAACATACAAAATAATTCTGTGAGCTTTAGCCAGTGTGAGGTTGTAAAGATGGGGAGCCGGCTCAGTGGTTAAGAGCACTGGCTGCTCTTCCAGAGCACTTGGGTTCAGTTCCCAGCACCCATGTGGCAGCTCACAACTGTCTGCAACTCCAGTGCCAGAGGATTGGATACCTTTTTCTGTAGGTACTCAGATACGTGTAGGCAAAACAGCCATACACATAAAACAAAAATAAGTAAAGTCAGGACATGCTCACATGCCAATCTGATGAGGGCAGTTCCTCAGTTGAGGTTCCCTCTAGTTTATGCCAAGTTGACTGACACCAACCAGAAAGTCAACCATGGTTTTCTCCTTTTCAACAGTGACTGGCTTTGGAATGATGACTACATCATCAATTCCAGACAGGAAAATTTTAAAGGACTTCTCGCCGGGCAGTGGTAGCCTTTAATCCCAGCACTCGGGAGGCAGAGGCAGGCGGATTTCTGGGTTTGAGGCCAGCCTGGTCTACAGAGTGAGTTCCAGGACAGCCGGGGCTATACAGAGAAACCCTGTCTCGAAAAACAAACAAACAAAAACCAAAAATGAATAAAGGACTTCTTCTAGAAGCTTCTAGGCCATGCCTCTTCAGTCTTACAACCCCTCACACCCTGGGTGTGGAGCTGGGTGGAAGGAAGAATCTCTCTTCCTTCCTCCTTGTGATGGCTATTCCTGGTTGTCAACTCAACTACATCTGGAATGAACTACAATCCAGAAATGGAGGGCACACCTGTGATCCAGATCCTGAGGCTGGAAGACACAAGTTTCTGTACTGGGTCTTGATAAGGAATGACACATGAGGGAGCTTGAGACACAGTGGCCATGAAAAGCTTAGCTCCAGGCAAGGCAGTACATGACTTTAATCCCAAGAGACTGAGGCAAGCAGATTTCTGAATTCAAGGCCAGCCTGGGATAAAGAAAATTCCAGATCCAAGGCACGGTGCTACACACCTTTAATCTGGGCCACACCTTCTGCTGGAGTCTTACATAAGGACAGTGGAAGAAGGAAGATTCTCTCTAATTCACTGCTTGCACTTACTTGCCAGCACATCTGTTGGAATCCACTTCTGCAGAAGAGCAGCTGAAACAACTAGCTTCGTGGGACTGAGCAACGACCGGATCCTTGGACTTCTTATCGGCAGCTGCCCGTTGTTGGGTTAGTCGGACTACAGCCTGTAAGTTATCACAAGAAATTCCCTTAATATAGAGAGACATTCCATAAGTTCTGTGCCTCTAGAGAACCCTGACTAACACACTTCTGAAGACATTGCAATGTTCAGAACACTGAGTGACTGAAATCATTGTCATCAGTGACTTTGATACAGTCATTTGTGACTGAGAAAGGCCACCCCACACAGAGATGGGAGAGCAACATAAAGGACCACTTAGATTCAGCTGGAGGGACAGTCCAGAGGTTAAGAGCACTCTGGCTGTTCTGGAGAGGACCAGGGTTCAGTTCCCAGTGCACACATGGTGGCTCACAATGTCCTCCATTCCGAGGAAACCAATCCCCCTCTTATGGCCTCTATTTGGCCTCTATTGGGGACCTATATGTATGTGACATATATATGCATATAAATAGAAATAACTCTTTTTTTTGTTTTGTTTGTTTGGAGACAGGGTTTCTCTGTGTAGCCCTGGCTGTCCTGGAACTCACTCTGTAGACCAGGCTGGCCTCGAACTCAGAAATCTGCCTGCCTCTGCCTCCCAAGTGCTGGGATTAAAGGCGTGCGCCACCACTGCCCAGCTTAGAAATCACTCTTAAATAAAAGCTATTCTCATGACTACCAACCTCTTGATTATGATGAATCTATAATTCTCTTCTACATTTCCAATTCAGAATATGGTAGTTTAAAAGATTAAATTTTTAACATCTTTTTAAAAAAATTTTTTTTAATTTTTATTTTTTTATTTACTTTATGTATATGTGTACACTGTTGCTGTCTTCAGACACACCAGAAGAGGGTGTGGGATCCCAGGATCCCATTACAGATGGTTGTGAGCTACCATGTGGTTGCTGGGAATTGAACTCAGGACCTCTGAAAGATCAGCCAGTGCTCTTAACCACTGAGCCATTTCTCCAGCCCTTAACATCTCTTTTTAAAATTTTATGTGGGTGGGTGTTTTGCTTGCATGTACGTCTGTATACCGATTGCATGCAAGTGCCCTTGTAAATCAGAAGAGGCCTTGTGAGCCACCATGTGGTTGCAAGAATCTCATTCAGGACTTCTTTAAGAATATCCTGCACTTTTAATTACTGAGCACCCTCTATGACCTGTCTTTAAATTTGTTTGCTTGCTTGTTTGTTTTTTGAGACAGGGTTTCTCTGTGTAACAAGCCCTGGCTGTCCTGGACTTGCTTTGTAGACCAGGGTGACCTTGAACTCACAGAACTCCATCTGCCTTTGCCTCCCCAGTGCTGGGATTAAAGGCATGCAACACCATGTCCAGCATCCAAGGATTTATTTTTTATTTTTATAATTTTAAATTATGTACATGTGTGAGCACATCTTTGTGTGAGGGCAGGTTGTGGAGACCAGATGTTGCTGGATATTGGTTATTGTGATATTTACTGAAATTGTGATATATTGTTATTGAAAAAAACTTTCTAGTTGTGTGGCTCATCCCTTAGCACACACCTTTAATCTCAAACAAAGAGGGTAAAGTGACTTTGTAGAAGGAAGCAGCCATGTTTGAGAGGGATGTCTAATTGAGTGGCAGATAAAGTGACGAATCAGTGAAAGATTTGACAGAATAGGCTCTGCCCAATTCTCAGGAGAGAAGGGGGGAAGAGAGAAAGAGAGAGGGGAGGGAGGGAAGGAAAGGGGAGAGAGAGAGAGGGAGAGAGAGAGAAGCAGTTTTACTGGGTCAGTTATACAGAGACTGGGTGCAGAGAAAGAACATGTAGACACAGGTGAAGACAGAACAAACCAGAGAATGAGATGGAGCCAGAAGATTAGAACAGATTGCCAGAGTTAGTTTGAGACCAAGCAGAGCAAAAGGTCAGAGAGTAAGAGAGAAGCCAGATTGAATCAGTCAGCTTGAAGAGGAGTTTTGAGTCAGAATAGTTGAGTTGAATCAGCCAGCCAGAGTTCAGAAAGAACAAGCTTATTCAGCAGTAAGTCTCAGAGGATGAAAACATTCTAGGCCTTGATAAGATTGCACTGAGGCTAGAAGCTTCCAGGACTAGACCTCGGTTAGTAGACCTCTGAGCAGTAAATAAACCTGAGTCAACAATTACATCAGAAGGACAAAAGATACTCTTATAGCCAGGGACCTTTAGTCCCTTTGCAGCTGGAGTTAAAGGCAGTTGTAAACCAACTGATACAGTTACTAGGAACCAAACTGAGGTCCTCTGGAAGAGGAGCCCTGTCTTCAGACTCTAGTTTCTTGACTGTTTTTGTCATTCAGGGATATTTGAGGTTGTTTTTTTTTTTTTTGTTTTTTTTTGTTTTTTTTTCCTGGAGCAAAAGTATCCTGTGATCCTGTTTGGGACAGTAGAGCTAAGTGGCACCTATGAAGCCTGCAGGAGCCCTTCTACTTGGTTTGTATATAGCCCTGCAGATCCAGCGGTATTCCTTGAATGGGCGTCCACTGGGACCTCAGTGTGGAGTCTGGGAGGCCTCAACAGCAATTATAGACCACAGCTGAGGTCCCCACTGTTGATGCAAAGCCATGTCCTCGCTCATTACAACACATGATTATTTTTCTCAGGAGAACCTGTTCTAGCCTTGTGCGTAGGTCCCGGAAAACTCTGGCTCTGGTGGCCATGTTGCCACCTATGCTTTGTCTGAGTCACTCAGTCAGCAAAGAAGCTCGCTGTCAGTCTGTAGCCATTCCTGGAAATAGGACAGGTCAGAGGAATGAGTTACTCACACCTGTGCCATTCTAGGCCAACCACTGACCTCCGAGTAATGCAGAAAGCCCTGGTGAGGAGAACCGGGCTTCCAACGGGGACACCACCTTGTGAGGCTGGAGTGCTGGCATCCAGGGTGCATTCAGTGCTCTGAGTCACAAAGCAATGAGTGAATGATTGCAGCTGCTTCTGTAATTAGAATAGATAGGCATGGCTACAAAGGGGTGGAAATGGGATATCACCTGCCATGACTAACCTCTAAGGACTTACTCACCAAATTGAGTGCCTCTCATCTCCCTGACTTGGGGCTCCCCTTTAGGAATGCAGGGAGCACTGCCTCTGCAGTGAGGAGCACTGCCTCTAGAAAAGGATGCAGCAGTGTTTTCCCCACAAGTCATTTTGAATTTTTTTTCTTTAAAAGATTTATTTTGTGTGTGCGTAGGTATGCACACTGTGTGCACATAGTAGCTAGACAGGGGTGGGGTGGGGGGTGGGGGTCTTCCATTCCACATCCTCCTGGAACTGGAATTTCAGGTAGTTTTGAAGCACCCAACATAGCTCCTGCCTGCTGAGCCAACTCTCCATTTTAAATCCTGTATCACTTAATTAGTGGAAAAAAGACGGTTCTGATGTTGACCTGGATGACGATACTGACCAAACTTGCCTATTAATTAGAAGGTTGCCGATTCAGTGAGGAACGTGGATCTTATCTGACTTGGCTCAGTCGCTCTGGTCTCAGTCTATGACATTCAATGGAAAAAGATGATGGATCACACCTGGACCCGACTCCTGTGAGGCCAGAGTTACCCAAAGCTAGATCATTTCATTAGCGGATGGATCTACTGTGATATCTTGTTCATGGGGCCCTGTGTATCCTTACAGGGTAAAATGAAGGGTGGCAAAAAAGGACCTAAAGGCTGGTCCTTACTCAGGGGTCACCTTAGAGAGTTCAAGGTTTAAATTTGTTTTAGAAGCTTGGTGTGGTGGCGCATGCCTTTCATTCCAACACTGAGGAGGAAGAGGCAAGTGAGTCGCTGTGAGTTAGAGGTTATCCTGGTCTATGTAGTAAATTCTTCTCTTCTCTCCCTCTTTTTATCTGTCTTTCTATCATCCTGTAGACCAGGCTGGCCTCAAACACAGAAATCCGCCTGCCTCTGCCTCCCAAGTGCTGGGATTAAAGGCGTGTGCCACCACTGCCCGCTGAATATGAGCATCTTAAGAGAGGCTAGGCCGGGCAGTGGTGGCGCATGCCTTTAATCCCAGCATTTGGGAGGCAGAGGCAGCTGATTTCTATAGCCTGGTCTACAGAGTGAGTTCTAGGACAGCCAGGGCTACACAGAGAAACCCTGTCTTGAAAGACCAAAAAAAAAAAAAAAAAAAAAAAAAAAATGCTCATATTCTGAGGTATGTTTAAGTTACTAAACAAAACCAGAAAACTTTCCTGTTTATCCAGTCTCATGAATCTTTTTGCACAGTTTAAAGTGTGTGTGTGTGTGTGTGTGTGTGTGTGTGTGTGTGAGATTTGCCCATGCCTTCAGTCCCAGAGTTCAGGAAGCAAAAGGAGGCCAATCTCCATGAGTTGGAAGCCAGTCTGGACTACATAGCAAGTTCCAGGTATACATGTGTTGTCCAAGACCAGAAGAGGGCTACAGATCCTTCGATCAAGAGTTACAGGTGATTGTGAGTCACCTCACAGGGTGCTGGGAACTGAACTTGGATCCTTTGAAGGATCAGTGCATGCGGAGACAGATCTCCACTCCCCTACCAGCATTTGAAATCCAACCTCCCATTTAACCTTAGGCTCAGACAGGTGTGGTGGTGTACCAGCCTGATCTATGTCACAAGTTCTGGGACAGCCAGGCTGCATATGAATGAGTCAGTTGCAAAAACAAACAAAAGTCAAACTTAAGATTGATCTTCAAAGTCCATGATTTGTCTCCTGGAACTCACTCTGTAGACCAGGCTGGTCTCAAACTCACAGAGATCCACCTGCCTCTGTCTCCCAAGTGCTGGGATTGAAGGCGTGCTTCACCACTGCCAGGTAATATCTTTCTATTTTTATAATGCCTAGTTATTGATAATAAATTCTGCTGGTTCCTTTGCTCCCCGGGCTCTAGTGGATTCTCTCTATAAGATTAGTGACACATCTCATTACTAGTTTGTTGGAAAGTGAAATAAACTATACACATTTTACACATTTTGTGTATGCTTACTCACTAGAGAGTCATGGAGTGGACACGGTTAGGCCTTGTCAAATTCGCATGCTTTGCCGGGCCATGGTGGGGCAGACCTTTAATACCAGCACTCGGGAGGCAGAGGCAGGCAGATTTGGCCAGCCTGGTCTACAGAGTGAGTTCCAGGATAGCCAGGGCTATACAGAGAAACCCTGTCTCGAAAAAACCAAAAACCCAACCCCCCCCCCCAAATTGCATGCTTCTGTTTTTTAAAAAGATGTTATTAATTTGAGTCCACTGTTGCTGTCTTCAGACACACCACAAGAGGGCATTGGATCCCACCCCAGATGGATGTGAGCCACCATGTGGTTGCTGGGAATTGAACTCAGGACCTCTGGAAGATCAGCCAGTGCTCTTAACCACTGAGCCATCTCTCCACCACCCCCCCCATACTTCTTTTTTATTACAGCTGGTTCTCTTGAGTGTGAGCATATTCACCACAGCACCTATGTGGAGGTCAAAGGACAGCTTTGAGAAGCCAGTTCTTCCATTTCACCACGTTGGACCCAGGGATCTAAGGGGTCCGGCACCTTTAACTCTGAATTATCTCCCCAACCCTAGCTGTCTCTTTGGCCATCACCACTGGCTAGTAAGAGACAAGGTTAGTGATGTGATCTGTGTTCCCTGACTTTTCCTAAAGCCGGATTTGCCCTTAGACTTCATGGTGATGAGAGCCAATAGATTCCCTAGTTAACTAGGCTGAGCATGGTGGCAAGTACCTTTAATGCCAGCTCTTGGGAGGCAAAGCTGCTGGATCCTCTGTAAATGGACAGGGCTTTTCTGTGCCTACCGTAGGTCTGAAATAATGATGCCCAGACCTCTCGTATATTAAGAAATTGATTAAGCTTCTTGCGCTGTGGTAGGGAGTTGTCTGGGCTGCTTGCATTTAAATGCTAAATACTGGCTCCCAAGGTCTGGTT
The DNA here is from genome assembly GCA_019843965.1 of Rhynchomys soricoides. Classification (NCBI taxonomy): domain Eukaryota; kingdom Metazoa; phylum Chordata; class Mammalia; order Rodentia; family Muridae; genus Rhynchomys; species Rhynchomys soricoides. Next base: position 1,469,495 of record JADRCH010000129.1, on the reverse strand, counting down.
GTACCACCCACCGGAGAGCAGATCCAAGTGATGTTATGGAAATCTTGCTCCCCGATTTAACTGGTCTATAGAAGCCTAGAGCCTGTGATTTCGCAGTGGAGGGAGGGAGGCGGGACTTGAGGACTGAGGGAGTGGTTTCAGGAGGACAGGAGGGTGGAGGAGGCCACTACAGGATGAGATGGCCCATGAGCACGTGGCCAGGAGAAGCAGCAACAAGGGTCATGTGGCTGGGATGTGAGTTAGAACATCTCCAAAACTTGCCCAATCTTGTAAGTAAAATACCTAGATTGTGTGTCTCTTTTAGAGGCTAGCTAGAATTTGTAATTCCCTTTACACACTGTAGCTGGGCAGAGATCTCATCTATTCTAACCTGGCCACGTTGGCCTGATCTACTTCCCCAGCCATGTGGCGTTACCTGCTGTCTGAGTTAGGGTGTTAGTGCTGTGAACAGACACCATGTCCACGGTAGCTCTTACAAGGACAACATTTAATTGGGGCTGGCTTGCAGGTTCAGAGGTTCAGTCCATTATCATCAAGGTGGGAACATGGCAGCATCCAGGCAGGCATGGTGCAGGAGGAGCTGAGAGTTCTACATCTTCATCTGAAGGCTGCTAGGAGAAGACTGGCTTTCAGGCAGCTAGGATGAGGGTCTTAAAGGCCACGCCCATAGTGGCACACTTCTTCCACCAAGGCCACACCCACTCCAACAAGGCCACACCTCCAAATAGTGCCACTCCCTGGGCCTAGCATATACAAACTGTCCCACCTCCACCTCCACAGGGCTCACTCTGGCAGCTCCTGCTCCATCAGTCCTCTCAAGGCAATTGGCCGCTCTCCCTCTCTACAGAGGGATCAGACATCTGCCTTAACTCTCTATGCCCAGCTTTGGCTAACCAGCTCTTTATTAACCAATCAGAGGTAATGGGGAACAATTTTATCCATCTTTGAGACAGGAGGTGCTGAACAATGCCTAAGTCCTGAATGCAACCAGATTTGTGGGCACAGTAATCAGCACTGAATACCCAGTGCACAAAACCATCCCCAAACAGATCTCTGGGAAGTTGAGGCCCACCTGTTCTGCGTACTACCTCAAAATACAAAAGAACAGCAACAACCACAAACAAAACACACAAACCAAAACTAGTTCAACTTGGTTTAAGAAGGACAAAGATATTTGCATCCCTAAAGTGGGAAAGAGTTCTCATTTTCTCTGGTCCCTGAACACCCACACCACACAACCATCCCATGACATCTGCCCACACAGACTAGGTGGGACAATTTCCTAGAAATACAGTCTCTCTGACTGAGTTGCTGTCACCCACGTTGGTCCATACTGAATCAGTTTATGGTCAGTTTTCTAGATCTTATTCGTGTGTGAGTGTGTGTGTGTGTGTGTGTGTGTGTGTGTGAGTGAGAGAGAGAGAGAGAGCGAGCACATGTTCTGGTGCCTGTGGTAGCTAGGAGAGAGCATCAGGTCCCAGGGAGCTGGAGTACAGTTGTGAGCTCCAGGACAGGAGAACAGTGATGTGCTCTGCCAGCTGAGCCATCTCTCCATCCCAGGATCCTGTTTGCATCCTAGCCAACCTCAGATTGTTCTCCTTGCAACCTGAGCATACAGTTTCGCCTCTGACACTCTTCCTGTGCTTCCGGAATTCTTTCAGCCAAGTCTTTAAGGAAGGGATATTTATTAGAACCCACCTAACAATGAGTCAGGACCCATTTTTCTTATCAAGTGCCTTTTAGTAATCCAGGGGTGCAGCACTGAACCATTCAGAGGCTTCCTGCCAAGGTAAGCTAAAGACAAGGGAGCAGTCGCAGGGATTATGAGCTGCTTTGGGGGTGCAGGGTGGAACCGAGTGTGTGGGGGAAGGGGACTTTCTTCTCATGCCTGTTTTAGTTTTAAATAGTAAAACCCTCTCCTTTATAAATAAATCTAAGTTTCTCCTGAGTCTTAAAACAAGTCTTGGTGGGGATGGTAAGATGGCTCAGTGGGTAAAGGCTCTTGCTACCAAGGCCTGAAGACCTGAATTAAAGCCAAGGTAACTGAGGCCTGTAGGTTGCCCTTTGACCTCCACCCTGGGCAGTTTTGAGTGTGCTAAATAAATAAATACAATTCAAGAATAAATTGAAAACATGAAGTAAGAACTGTTGAACGGAAGGACTTAGGAAGTGTATTAAGGGAGCTGGTTAATTTTGATATGCGTGTGTGTGTGTGTGTGTGTGTGTGTGTGTGTGTTTGTTCACTATGAAGTTTGGTTTTATTTTACTGAGACAGCCTCTCACTCTGTGGTCCTGGCTGGCCTGGAACTTGCTGCGAACACCAAGATGGCCTGGAACTCAAGAGATCTGCCTCCTGTATGCTAAGATTAAAGCCCTGGGTAGAGCTCACGAGAGGTGTAATGAAAAAGAAGGGAAATGGTAACAAGTATTTGGAGTCTGAGGCAGAGCCCTTGTTTTGTTGAACTTAATTTAGCACTGTTTAATGGACAGGCCAGGGACTGATGACTCCAAACTCTTTAAAACAGCTGAAGATTAAGGCGAATTAAATGCAGTGCCTCTGGGATGTCTGATCCAAATTTGTTTTTAATGACATAATTGTCGCGTGTTACATCTGAGATTACATCCCAGCGAACCGGCTACGTGAGGTGATGCTACATACAGAAAACTAATGTCCCATGTCAGAAACGGCTACGTGAGGTGATGCTACATACAGAAAACTAATGTCCCGTGTCAAAAAGGAAAGTAAGGGCTGCTCTAACGTTTTGAAGGGGAGGAGAAACATGAGTTGAGCCTGGTCTCATGAAAATGCCCAGGAAAGAAAGGCTGGTGACTGCTATGTGCTTTCAATGGCTCTCAAGTCACACTGCAAGGACAAGATGTGACATCTTCCCAGGGTATTTGTCCATTTTAGAGTAAAGGTCCCTCCCAATTATGCAAACCAGGTCATGCTAAATAAACTCTGAGAACGTAGGTCAAGGAACAAGTGGGTGATGCCCAGGTGCTACAATGCAGAATAAGACACACATGTCCTATGTAAACGTTTATGTTTCATGTTGTAAGAGAACCTGACGTGAAATTCCTATTTGTTCCTCAGTTTGTTTGTTTTTTTAAATTAAAAGTAATTGCAACATTGTCTTCCTCTAGGGCCTTCCTTTCCACAATTAATCTTTCCATACCTTCCCTCCCATGATTATTCCCCCAAGCTTTAAAGAGTTGACTAATTCACAGCATTTCTGCTTCAAAGCTTTCAAAACACTGCGGGGGGTGGGGATATTGCTTGGCTCCACAAGGCACGCCCTTTCCTTCGTAAAAATTGGTTATTTTTGCAGTACGTTATTACCATCTATCAAGAAAACACCCCTGTAACGAAACCTAACTTCCTTGCTTCACTCAACTGGTAAATTCTGAACTATTTACTTAGGATCCCGAACACCTATACTTCAATGTAAATAAAAACACAAGGTTTGGACCCTAAGAGTTTATTCTCCACTCTTTCAACTGTAGCACCCAGATCTTGGATACCAGAGCCAAACGTCTCACCAGCCGCTCGGGCAGAGGAAACGCTTTCAAAATATTCATCTTCATCTTCGATGACAGTTTATCCATATATCCTTTATAAGCATCATTAAGTATTGGTGCTTAAGAGCCCAGTCAGGAGAGGTAAGCTTTCAAATTTATAGGTACACGTTGCGCGTGGAGGGGCAAAGGAACCATTTCTTCTATTTATTTTTTTCTTTTCTTAGAACAAAAGCCAGCTTGAGTACACTTCAAAGTCTGGGAGTTGCGGTTTGACAGGCAGGCAGCCTTTGAGAAAGCCGCTTAGTGCATTAAATTAACCAACTCCTGGCCAAATCAGATTCGAGGAGAAAAGTATTTCCCATGCCTAGAGTGACAAACGAATTACGAGGCACGCTTAAGCAGACTGTCAAACTTTTATGTTTACTTTTATTTAAAAAAAACAAAACAAAACACACAGATGGAAAAGTCTGGTCTGTGGCAGCCTTGTGTGCAAGGAGAGGCTCACCTGTACACACCACAGGCACGAGTCTTTCCCGGGCTGTCCGCCGGGGGAGGGGAAGGGTGGACATCGCTAGACCTTTGTCCTGGGGGCCTGGGGAGGGACTTTCTGGCAGCTTCACAGCCACCTGCGCTCGGGGAAGCCACACACCGTGTGGCCTTGGGGCGGGGTGGGACGGGCGGTTCCACCTCGGAGGCGGCGTGTGGCCCCACACTCTGGCTGGGATGGGGTAAGCCATGGCTTTGTGGATTCAGAGTGGGAACCCCGACTACTAGATCAGCTCTGGGGCAGGCCCCGGGGTGAAGCTCCGCCGCGTCCGCACCGCCACCGTGAGGCCGAGCAGGGGACGATGCCCCGTGGAGGTGGCGCCGCGGTTTCGCGCTCGGTCTCTTCGACGCCGCCGCTGCCGCCAGGCCGGGCTAGGCGGGGGCATCCGCTCCGGTCTCCCCGCGCTTTCGCGCTCCCGCTTCGCGTGCGGCGGCTCGAGCCGGGGAGGGAGCGAGGGAAGGGGTGGAGGTGGCGGGGGGAGGCCGAGGGGCGGATCCTGCCTGGGGGCTGATCCCTCCCTCCCCTCGGCCGGGCTCCGTGGCGGCAGCGGTGGCGGCGGCGGTGGCTCTATTCCCCCTCCTCCCCCGGGAGCGGCGGCCGGGCCGGGGAAGACGGAGCGGAGGGCCGGAACGGGAGGAGGCCGCGCTCCCTCAGCCGGGCCACGCACCGAGCTGCTCGCTGGCCCGGCCGGCCCGCGCTCTGGGGGCCCCCCGAAGCGAGGGGCCCGGCCGGCGGCAGAGGTAAAATGGGGGCGGCGGCGGGGCCGGAGCGAGCGGGGGCGGCGGGGGCCGACGGGGAGCGAGCGCTGCGCGCGAGGGGGCACCCGGGGCGCACAGGGGTGTCCCGATGGGGCGCAGGGGTGATGCGCAAGCTCTCCCCTGGAGCGAGGGCGGCGACGAGGCCAGGGAAAGCGCGCGAGAGGGAGCTGCAAAGCGAGGACCCCCTCCCGCACCCGCCATCTTGTTTCTCCCCGGTCCTGGCAGCCGAGCGGCCAAGCCCCGCCCTCCCCGTGCTCTCCTATTGGCCAGGCCAGACCAGAGTTCCGCCCTTAGGGGCCGCCCTTGGCGCACGAGTTCCCCCCTGACGGGCAGGTCGGGCAGCCAATAAGTGCTCGCATCTCTGCGTCCCTCCGCCCCTTCCCCTCGTTCGCTGGCGCTCGCTTTCTCTGTGAGGGTCCGACTCCGCGTCTGTCTGTGGTGCGCCTACCCTCTGGGTATTTTTTGGGGGAGATGTTTCTCTCGTTTCTCCTTCGAGGGGTGTCGTGAAGATTCCACAGGAAGAGGTGTCCCTTTAAAGGGACAGGGACCTTGTCTGGAGTCTTAACTGGTCTCATGAGTCTCTTGTATGGCGTGCAGGACGGGTTCCATCCAATTGTTGAAACTCCTCACACGGGGGGCAGGGGTGAGGTGGGCGAGTTGGGGCTCACGGGAGGCCGAGAACATCCCTGGATGTTGGGGGTGTTGGTATTGGGGGTACTCGGCAGTGTGTGTGTGGGAAGAGTTGTGTACGTGAGGAAACTCCCGCCAAAAATATATACCAACCCTGGTCTAGTTGTTAGCTCCATGTAGGCGAAACTCGTCGTTTCCCCTGGCAGTAGCCAAGCCGGATCCGACGGGTTTGCTCCCTGGAACGGACCGCGCGGGATGGAGACTTTTTCTGAGAGTACAGACCTGAGCTCTTGTAGATTCTTCAAAATAGGCATTGAAGTATGTGTTTCCTCTCTAGAGGCCGCTTGCCTTTGGAGGGTTGGGGAATCGAGTCTGTTGGCAGGGACTACTTCTGAGACTTTGAGGTTTGTATGCGATCTAGTGTCCCCAGGGCTTCGGGAAGTTGAGCAGTAAAGGTCCTGTGTCCTTTAGCTCCAAATGGTGATGTATGCCTGCCTCACATTGCTCCTCAGCCAGGTTAGCTTAAGTCACACCTTGGGACCGAAAGGTCTTTTCACTATGGTTGTCAATGATAACTTACTGATCATCCTTAAGGAGTAGGTATTTTTGCCCTTGCTTTTATTATTAGTTTTTAGTTTTTAAAATTTTGATGTGCATGGGTATGTTGCCTGATACCCCTGGGAATCCAGAGAAGGACTTCCAATACCCTGGCACTGGGTACAGACAGTTGTGATCCACGGTGTAGGTCTGGGCATCATCAAACCTAGCTCCTCGCCGGGCAGTGGTGGTGCACGCCTTTAATCCCAGTACTTGTGAGGCAGAGGCAGGCAGATTTCTGAGTTCGAGGCCAGCCTGGTCTACAGAATGAGTTCCAGGACAGCCAGGGCTAAACAGAGAAACCCTGTTTCGCAAAACCAAAAAACAAAACAAAAAAACCTAGGTCCTCTTAACTGCTGAGTTACTTTTCCAGCATGTATATGTGTGTGTGTGTGTATACATATTTATAAAAAATTATGTGCATTGGTATTTTGCCTGCATGTATGTCTGTTAGGTTCCCCCAAAACTGGAGGTACAGACACTTGTTAGCTGTCCTGTGAGAGCTAGGCATTGAACCTGGGTCCTCTGGAGGAACAGCCAGCGCTCTCAACTGTGCTGAGCCATCTCTCCAGGCCTATGAACATTTACTTTTTTTAAAGGGAGAGTCTCGCTGTGTGCTGTGGTAGTCTGAAAACTGTAGATCTCAGATTCCTCAAATTCCACAGAGATAGTCTCACCTCTGCCTCCCAGGTACTTCCATAGAAAGTGTGCCACTACACCTAGCACCGGAGTAACTTTGTCCAGGTTACACAGAACCAGGATTAGAACCTGGATTGGTACAGAAGATCTTCATAGAGACTCCCTGGTGTTTGTAGCCTCTCAGCTTGGCCGGGAGATCTGGATTCACATCAGCTGTGCTTGAGTCACACAGTTTCTGAGCTGTTTTCTCCTGGCTGCAATGGAGATGATGTCTGCACATCTCCTGAGGTAGTGACAAATAGTAAAAAGAAGGGGCCGTTGTAGTTACAGTGTGCTGACTATAGTCTTTCTGGTGAGGGTGGCCTTGGCAACCGCCTGCCTCTACTCCTTAGTGGCAGACAATGCTGGGGGAAGCACACAGGGGTAGCTTAGATACAGGTATTACGGGAGAGAGATTTCTGAAGTAATTGTACATTGAGAATTCACCTCAGATTCTGCCCCCATCAGTTTGTCCTTGAGTCCAATTAAGATCTCAGACAGGCTACTTACAATTTAAAAGATTGCTTAGAGGCTTTCCCAGAGCCTGCAGGGTTTGTGGTTGGAAACTTACCTTATCCTGCCTTCTGCAGGAAGTACCCTGTGTATTTTATTATGTATAGTCGGAAACATTTCAGATGTCTTTACTCTGGATAGGGCCAAGAGATAGGGCATCTAGCCATGAACTGTCTCTGGAGAAGCTTTAGACCTGTGATTTTATTTATTTAGATCCAGGTTCCCACCATACGGCCCCCACCTGACCCAGAACTCCCTGAAGTAAGCACAGCTACTTGTCGTCACCTCCCAAGTGCTCGGATTAAAGGCGTGCACCGCTCAAGCCAACACTACCCTGATGGACTGTGTCTTTGTTTATAATGCTTGATGGGATGGTATTCTTTTTTTATTTTATATGAGTACACTTTAGCTATCTTCAGACACACTAGAAGAGGACATCAGATCCCATTGCAGAAGGTTGTGAGCCACCATGTGGTTGCTGGGAATTGAACTCAGGACCTTTGGAAGAGCAGTTGGTGCTCTTAACCACTGAGCCATCTCCCCAGCCCATGGATGAGAGTCTTTTTTTTTTTTTTTCGAGACAGGGTTTCTCTGTGTAGCCCTGGCTGTCCTGGAACTCACTCTGTAGACCAGGCTGGCCTTGAACTCAGAAATCCCCCTGCCTCTGCCTCCCGAGTGCTGAGATTAAAGGCGTGCGCCACCACTGCCCGGCCATGGATGATAATTGTCACCTTTATTATCTTTGCCTCCCCTTTTGTAAAAAAATAATAAAAAACAACCCCACAGTGTTAGCTAGGCACGGTAACCTACATCCTGAGTTCTAAGACAGCAGGGGCTGTGTGGAGAGACCCAGTCTCAAAGGGTCTCAAAGAAACAAACAGCATGGTCTTGCTATCATTCTGACCTAGTATCCCGTCTTCTGAAGCCTTAAGCATGATCTCTCCCATAGTAACCTGTTTCAGTCACTGCTTGGATCATTACAATACTAGACCTTGTGTCATATTCTAAAGACCTGTGTGCATTTCTGGCCCCTTGGTGGGAAAAGACTTTTTGAGGACAGGGATCATAATGCTTAAGGTCAGGGCTGGGGAAATGGCCCAGTAGGTAAAGGGCTTACTGTATAAGCTTAAAGAACTGAGTTTGATCCCCAGCACCTACCTAAAAGTCAAGTGCAAAGTGGGCCTCTGTCACTCCTCAAGTGTTGGGCGTAGTGGATTGGCCTTAAACTCACAAGAAACCTAACTATCCTTGTCTTTGTCAAAGGCCTGACCATGTATCCTTAAACATACTTATATCAGTTTTTATCTATTTCTCCTTTGGGAGACAGAGAGGGCGATGCCATGGGTTAGGAATCAAGAAAGCATAGGCCTGAGGGCTGGCAATTAGAGTTTAGAGCAGCCCAGATAAAACATAGTAATAACTTGGGATTATCAATAAGAAATAGATTTTAACAACATAGAGGCTAGCTATCTGGCCAGCTCTAGTGCTGATTAAGGCTTACTGTAAATACTAAAAGTTGTGTGTCTTTTATCCAAAAACTAAATGATCGAAGGCGGGGTAGAGACCCCAAAATGAATTTAAAGTTGTATAACTGTCGGGGGACAGTTTCATAGGGGTCGTTCTCGGATGCTCATGGACTAGCCAATGTAACTGAAGCCTCAAGCTCCAGATTCAGGGGGCAATTTCATCTCAAAAGTAATGAGGTAGCACATGGTTGAAGAAGACACCTAACTGCAGTTTCTGGCTTCCACACTGCTCGAGTGGGCAGGTGCACATGCAGACACACATACACACACACACACACACACACACACACACACAAACACAGAAGTGTGTAGTGTACTCACCTAGCACGAGTAGGTATCTTTTCAGATACTTCCCAGCAGTCGCCTGAGATCACTGGAAAACACATATTTACATTACGATTCATAACAATAGCAAAATTATAGTTATGAAGTAGTAATGAAAATAACTGCTGTTGGGGTCACCACAACATTAAAGGGTCGCAGTGTTAGGGAGGTTGAGAGCCACTGCCTTAGAGGGATATTGTTTAGACAGGAAACATCTTTTTGTGTCCATTTGAATGGATGGAAGGGTGAACGAACGCACGCAGCAGTGATATCCAGCTTACACTCCCGTGGCCTTCTCTCCTTAGGTTTGTCTTCGTGGTTTCCAGTTGCCATGAGGAAGCCTCGCCGGAAGTCACGGCAGAATGCCGAGGGCCGGAGATCCCCATCCCCATACAGTCTTAAGTGCTCACCCACACGAGAGACCTTGACGTACGCCCAAGCCCAGAGGATTGTCGAGGTCGACATCGATGGCCGTCTGCATCGGATCAGCATTTATGACCCGCTTAAGATCATCACTGAAGATGAGCTGACTGCTCAGGATATCACCGAATGCAATAGCAACAAAGAAAACAGTGAGCAGCCCCAGTTCCCTGCCAAGTCCAAGAAACCCTCATCGAAGGGCAAGAAGAAGGAACCCTGTTCCAAGCATGCATCCGGTACCTCCTTCCACCTCCCACAGCCTAGCTTTCGTGTGGTGGACACGGGTAGCCAGCCGGAAGCACCCCCACTGCCTGCTGCTTATTACCGCTACATTGAGAAGCCTCCTGAGGACCTGGATGCAGAGGTGGAGTATGACATGGACGAGGAGGACATTGCCTGGCTAGACATGATAAATGAGAAGCGTCGGGCAGACGGGCACAGCTCGGTGTCAGCGGACACCTTCGAGCTGCTGGTGGACCGGCTCGAGAAGGAATCTTACCTGGAGAGCCGCAGCAGTGGGGCTCAGCAGTCTCTAGTCGACGAAGACGCCTTCTGCTGTGTGTGCCTGGACGACGAGTGCCACAATAGTAACGTCATCCTGTTCTGTGACATCTGCAACTTAGCTGTGCACCAGGAGTGCTATGGCGTTCCCTATATTCCAGAGGGCCAGTGGCTGTGTCGCTGCTGCCTGCAGTCTCCCTCTCGGCCTGTGGATTGCGTCCTATGCCCCAACAAAGGTGGGGCCTTCAAACAGACCAGTGATGGCCACTGGGCCCATGTAGTCTGTGCCATCTGGATCCCTGAAGTCTGCTTTGCTAATACCGTGTTCCTGGAGCCTATTGAGGGCATCGACAACATTCCACCCGCCCGCTGGAAGCTAACCTGCTATATCTGCAAGCAGAAAGGACTGGGCGCGGCCATCCAGTGCCATAAAGTGAACTGCTACACTGCCTTCCATGTGACATGTGCACAGCGGGCCGGGCTCTTCATGAAGATTGAACCCATGAGAGAAACCAGCCTAAACGGCACCATCTTCACTGTGCGCAAGACCGCCTATTGTGAGGCCCACTCTCCAAGCATTGCCACTGCCAGGAGAAAGGGGGACTCCCCTAGGAGCCTCAGTGAAGTCGGGGATGAGGATGGGCCAAAAGAGGGTGGTGGGGAGGAAGAGCAGGAAGAAGCAGAGGACGAGGGCCAGGAAGGCCAAGGTGGGGTGGGCAGCCCCCTCAAAGGGGTGTCCAAGAAGAGCAAGATGAGTTTAAAGCAGAAGATCAAGAAGGAGCCAGAGGAAGCTGGCCGAGAGACACCCTCCATCACTGTCCCCATGGTCACGGTCCCACAAATACCCTCTTACAGGTGAGCCTCTTGAGAAGGTCTGTTTTGGGAATTGGCTTGTTCTTCACAGTAGCCCAGGTCTTCCCCACATACGGCTGATGGATGCCTGGTCTCTGTGCCCCCAAATGGAGCCTGGGCCTTTCTTGTGGTTTTGTCCCCACCCTTGGCGTAATGTGTTTCCTTTGGTTCAGAGTGACATAAATTACTTAAGTGCTTGATAACACCGGTGACAGTGTAACTAAAGTGGTAGTTTTCCCAGTGGCACTAAATGGCATTGTGGACAGAATAATTCTCCGATGTTAACTATCCCATGGATCGATAGATGGTTATCATCTTTGGTTTTTGTATGTACAGGCTGTGTCCTTACACCGCCTCATCTCTGTGACATCCCCAAGGGCTCTCACAGGCTCCCCAAAACTCGCATTCCAAGTGGGGAGCCTGTAAGTGTGAGGGATGTATGTGGGTGGGGCAGTCCTCCTCTTGAGAAGCTTTAAAGTTTGGGGAAAGTAGAGCTTTATAACCAAGCCTCCTGGCCCCTCCCTCAGAGCCCTCAGAGAGAGCACAGCACCCGCCAGTTCGGTAGCTGGGGGTGCTGGTGGGTCCTGTGTTAACTGTCAGTTCGGTAGCTGGGGGTGCTGGTGGGTTAGGAGCCTAGCAGGGAAGGTTTTCCAGCAGAGCCCACCTCAAGGCTGATTCACAATGTATACAGTGGTAGCTGGGCGTGGTGGTGCACGCCTTTAATCCTAGCACTTGGGGGCAGAAGCAGATAAAGTTCCAGAAGTTCAAGTCCAGCCTGGCATACATACTGAGCTATAGGCGAGGGAGGATTGCACCATGAGCCCATGTCCAGCAAAAGAAAAGGAGAGGAAGACAAGTGTACAGCCGTAGAGGAGGAGGGGATCTTGGAGACTGTTCATCTAATGTAGTCCTTGCACCTTCTCCCACATTCCCAGATGAAGAAACCACAGCCACAGGAGGTAAAGTTGCGCTCTCCTTTGTTCATTCAATGAGGTATTTATTGAGCACTTACTACATGCCACATCCTGTTCTAAGGTGGAAAGGGGCAGATTCTGGGCTGTGAGTGCTAGGCAGTCTTGATTAGAAGGTTATTAAAGGCGCATCTGGCAGGTGGTAGGAAATTGGCACTGTGAGGGGAACGGGCAGCCAGACCTGCCATGCTGGGAAGGTACCAGAACAAGTTCGGGACAGAGAGGCTCTTATTTCAAGAACTTCAGCAACTCTGTGTGTCTTCCAGGCACAGAACTGGTCTTGGTTACCTTTCTTGAGGTAATTGGGTCAGTGCTTAGTCCCCATTTGTAGGGTGGCCGTGCCCCGGGGCTGGCTTTTGGTTGTCTGTCACAGGAGCCAGATTTGCTGGCTAAGAAGAAATAACACCATTTATTTGTGTGACCTTCGGTAAGTTGCCTAATTAATGCTCTAAGCCTGGATTCGTGAGCAAACTCACCAGATTGAGTTGAGAGAAATCTGAGTCAGATCCTTAGCACAGTACCTGGCAGGTAGTAAGCGCTCAATAAATGGTGGCTACTGCTGCAGCTGCTATGTTATTTTATCCCCGCCCCACCCGCACAACGCTGTTGACCCCACCATGGCCAGGAGGCAGAGGGAGGGGCTGGCCTGCAAGTGGGCAGGTGTGCTTGGCATGGGTGCTGGTGGGGAGCTGTCCTTTGGGGAAAGGCCTAGGTAAGCTTGGCTTTGGGACAAGAACATCTGACTGGAGACGGAGAAGGCGTGGAGTGGCAGTGCCTGCCCTCTCTACTCACCCCATCTTTCTTACGTTTCATCTCGATAGCTACAGTTAGCTTTCCTCCTGTGGAGTGTGACAAAGAGTTAAAGCAGAGGAAAGTGTAGGGGTGCTGGGGCCTTGCTTTCCTTGGGCGTGGACTGTGGTAGTGAAGAGGTCATGGGGTCGGATCCCACTTGGGGCTACCGGCTTCTTAGCTGTGTCAGGCGTGTTGGTCTACCCAACCTGGGTTCCTCGGGTGCCTGTCATTACGTTGTGGGGAGGGGACAGTGCTGCTCTCCTTGAAGTTGTTCATTAGATTCTTTCCTGCCCAGCCCTCATAACTGATACTAGTCATAACCCAGATCTTAAGACCCCACTTTGCTGGCTACTTTTCAAAGGGTTCTATCCTCTATGTTTATCTATGTTTAGATTTTTGTTGTTTTCTCTTTTTTTCCTTTGATTCAAAATCTAGGCATTTTTAGGATGCTAAGAGTTTTTAAATGAAAAAAAAAAATCAGAAGTCAGCTGGCTATGTTGTTATATGCCTGTAATCTCAGTTACTTGGGAGGTTGAGGCAGGAGGATCCTAAGTACCAGGCCAGCCTGGATATTATAGTGAGATCCCATCTCTCAGGAACACGCACCCCCACACACAACCCTCAGAGGTCGGATTACTCTGAGGGGTTATATTTGGGTGCATATTTTCTTTGAGCTTGGCTGTGGGTCTGGTGTCACGGCACACAGCTTCCTCGAAAGCTTGTTTTCTTTGTGCTGTTACCAAGAGGAGGCTGTGGGTTCAGGAGCCTGGGCCTGTTCCTCAGTACCTGGACTGAGAGCATCATAGCAGCAGGCAGCAAGGCCGGGAGAGGGTTCCTTTAGATCAGTACTGCAAGGCAGGGTGGAGAAGCAGGTGAAACGTGCCTGCTCAGTCTGTGCTGCCTAACTCTGCTGTCTTCTCTCAGCCCTCCCCGGAGGCCAGGCACTTGGTCACTTCATTCTGTTTTCCTCTGTAAGGTTCAGAAATGAACTGGGATCTGAATGGGATGTACAGCTGTGTGTAGCCCGAGCTTCCCACTGACCTGTCTCTCACTCTCCTGTGCCTCTACCCAAGGTTGAGCAAGATCTGTAGTGGTCTCTCCTTTCAGAGGAAAAACCAGTTCATGCAGCGGCTCCACAACTACTGGCTATTGAAGCGGCAGGCTCGGAATGGCATGCCCCTCATCAGACGCCTGCACTCCCACTTACAGTCCCAGAGAAATGCTGAGCAGGTAGGTATGGTGGCTCTTGGCAGCCTGTGGAGGAAGCTAAGGGGGAGGAGAAGATGGAAGTGGGGGATGGTGCTCCTTGTCCTCCTCCTCCTCCTCCTCCTCCTCGAAGATCACCCTCTGAGTGATCTGTCCAGGGACAGTTGACCAGCACTGCAGAGATCTTGAGACCTGGCAGGGGCCCCTTCTAAAGGGAGATGTTTTTCATGGTTCATGCCCTGCAGATGACGTCAGTAACACTAAACTGCATCTTTGTGCCATTAAGGAATGAAAACAAAGCCATTTCCTCTTGACTTAATTTGACCGAACTTCAGTTCTTTACTTTCCTTCCTGTGTCTTCCATCTGTCTGGCCTATCTGTAGTCTCTCTGTTGCCTGGTGTGTGTGCGCACATGTTCATGTAGTCTCTCTGTTGCCTGGTGTGTGTGCGCACATGTTCAAGTGCGTGTGCACATGCAGAGGACTGTGTCAAAGACCTGGGAGAGAACGGATGAAAGCTATGCTTAGGTTGTAAAAGTTGATTGCCTAGGAAATCCAAGTCAAACAAAGCAACTTGGTTCTCTTAACGGCAGGTTCAACTTCACCAGGCTGAGTACATAGTAGGACAGCACACTGAGTACATAGTCTTAAATGATCTCAAAGCTTGTTATTAACTGGGCTGTAAAGTTTGCCGAACGTTTTAATCTCTTTGAGGCCAAGAGATATTTTTGTTAAAAAAGGTATTGTTACAAGGCTTGACTCAAGGATAACCTCCAGGACAGTGAACGGCCAGCCAGATGTCACAGTTATATAGACAAAGCCCTCCAGATGTCATGGAAGAGGTGGACTGGGTGAAAATAGGGCGGCCCAATTGTGTAAAATCAGAAAAGATGCCTTTGTCCTTAAGCATTTCATAGTGAGTATGCAGCTGACGGTCTAACCTGTAGTCTGCAGCCTGTCCCATTGTGGCAGCCACTGCATGCTTTTCTGCTCCTAGTTAGTCCCTTCCCATTGCCCACAGCATCAGTTAACCTTCCTCACCTGCTCCATCCCATCTGCCTTCGGGTCCTCCCACGATGCAAAGAAGCACAAAGTTCACATGACCCATGCCTTGAGCATCCTGTTTGCTCGCTGTCGCAGCCTTTGAGTCACAGGCCAACCTGTCTGGTCTCTCTTGAACCTCTGCTTCCTTGAAACCGCTACAGCATTAGCAAGCTCCTCCCTCAGACTGTCACCCTGACCATTGCCCCACATTGACATCATGGATCTCTATGACCACAGGTTTCTATGTACCTTTAAAACCTTTTTTGATTTCTTCTCGTTGTATGAGTGTGCGCATGTGTGTGTATGCGTGTGTGTGTGTGTGTGTGCACGCGCACACAGTGTTCATGCATCTTGTGTGTGTGATGACATACATGCCAATACCAGGTGTCTTCCAGGCTCAGTTATTGAACTTTGAACTCAGTGATTGGCTGGACTGGCTGGCCTGCAAGCTGTAGGCGTGTCCATGTCTTCCCCTGTATATGCAGCTCTTAGGAGTCTGCTTAGCCTAGCAAGCCTTCCCAACCAGACCTCCCCCATCCAGGCACCTCTCTGTTTTGTATCCTCTCAGCAATTAAAAAGGTTTAGCTGTGGGTGCTGGTGGCACACACCTTTAATCCTAGCACTGGAGGCAGAGGCAGGCAGGCAGATCTTTGTGAGTTCTAGGCTACCCTGGTTTACAGAGAGAGTTCCAGGACAGCCAGAGCTGTTACACAAAGAAACTCAGTCCTTTTTTTTTGTTTTTGTTTTTTTTTTTTTTGGTTATTTTGAGACAGGGTTTCTCTGCATAGCCCTGGCTGTGAGAAATTTAGTCTTAAAAAACAAAAAAACAAAAAAGGTTTATTTTGCTTTTTAATTGATGTGTATTGTATATGTGTGGAGTGTGTGTCCTGAGAACAGGAACCTCAGGCCAGAGAGGGTTCTGTCAGCGTTCTCTATGCCATCTATATCGTCCAGGCTTTGGTTTCTTTAAGCTGTCACATTCTTGTGTTGCAAATGCTGAGCTTCCGCCTTCCCTCAGCAACATTGACCTCTTCTAGGACAGGATTCACTGATTTTTTTTTTTTTTTTTTTTTAGATTTATTTATTTATTTTACTTTTCAAGTGTGTGTAAGTGTGCATGTGTTTCCAGGAGTGCAGGTGCCTGTAGAGACCAGAGGCAGATTTCCCCAGGAGCTGGAGTTGCAAAAGGCTGTAAACCAGTCCTCTGTAAACCTACCCACTCTTAACCCGAGCCATTTCTCCAGGCCTTGCATTTGCTGATTTTCACTGTTTGACTATTTTAAACCACCATGTACTAGTAAGAAGGTCACTGTGTTCTAGCCAAGGCAAAGCTCTAGGGTGAGATTCTTTCAACCCCTTAGTCTTACTAGGTTTCCTCAGAAATGCTTTCCAGCTCCGAGGGCCATAGCCAGGCAGCGGTGTCCCTGGGGCTGGGGGAAGCAGTCAGAAGTGACTCTTGACTGTTCTTGTACAGCGCTGAAGATGCACTCTAGCACCAGGAAGCCTGGGGCAAAGGTGGTGCTGGGGGGGGGGGGGCTTCTGCAACCTTAGCACTGGCAGGAGGCAGGGTCCCAATTGCTGAAGCCCTCAGAGGCTGAAGCTGGGACTGTGGGGAGGGAAGAGACCACATCCCCCTTCTTCTTGCCTTGCTCAGAGGGAGCAGGATGAGAAGACAAGCGCCGTGAAGGAGGAGCTTAAATACTGGCAGAAACTCCGCCATGACCTGGAGCGAGCACGGCTGCTGATCGAGCTCATCCGAAAACGGGAGAAGCTCAAGCGGGAGCAGGTGAGCAGAGCCCCGCCAGGCTCTCACTAGGGGCCCCTTCCTTCTCTTTGTGGCATCCAAGCACTCATGCACCTCTCTGGTGCCAGCATTCTTTTTGTCTCTCTTGTGTTGAGCACTGTGGGCTCCATGTTCTGCCCACTTGGTATGGGGTGGAGTGCTGCTGGAGGCATCTATGTTTCGTGGTTCAACTCATTTGGACTGGAGCCTGTCTGTGCTTAGTTCTGCATGCCTGAGCCCTTGACTGGAGTTTCTGGTTTAGAAGTTTTTGGAGGGATATTGACCTGAATGTTTTGAAAAGCTTCTGGAGCCATTCTACGACATTGCCCGATGACAGCCTGGCTTAATTAGGGTTTTACTGCTGTGAACAGACACCATGACCAAGTCAACTCTTGTAAGGACAACATGTAATTGGGGCTGGCTTACAGATTCAGAGGTTCAGTCCATTATCATCAAGGTGGGAACATGGCAGCATCCAGGCAGGCATGGTGCAGGAGGAGCTGAGAGTTCCACATCTTCATCTGAAGGCTGCTAGCGGAAGACTGACTTCCAGGCGGCTAGGATGAGGGTCGTAAAGTCTACACCCACAGTGACACGCCCACTCCAACAAGGCCACACCCACTCCAACAAGGCCACACCTACTAATAGTGTCACTCCCTGGGCTGAGCATATACAAACCATCACTCAACCCGAGGTTCTCCCTGGGCCATAAGCATTTGTGGACTTGGAGTCGAACATTCAAAGTCCCCCACCACAGGGCATGAGAAGGTCGGTGGTATAGCATGTGGTTAGGAGCATGATGGGTGTTGTTGCTGGTCTGCATCTAGAGCCTGGCTCTTTCTGTTTCTGTAATGGGAAACAAATAGTTCAATCTCCGTATACCTCTGTTTTCTCATCTTTAGTATAGAGAGAACGAGAGCTGACATCATAAAGATAGATGAATTCATGTTTGTCAAAGTTGAGAATACTGCCTGGCACATAGTCAGGGCTGGAGAGGGGTAGCTGCTGCTGATATTAAGGGTTGTACCTGTCCTCTGCCCGGCTGGAGTGTCTGTGAGTGCTCCGCACATAGCACAGAGCAAATATTATTAATTGAACGGATGACTAGCCCAAACTGTTCTCTAGTCCAAGAATAGCAGCTGTTACTCAAATGCTTTCGAGGCGTGGGTTAGAATTCCTCCTCCTCCTGTCATTCAGTTCAGTAGCCACACCCCCTCCCTGCTAAGCCAACAGCTAGGGCTCCACTTCATGCCCTGGCAGCTCTTACTGCATTTTGCATGAGTGGGCAGAGAGGACATCTCAAGACCTTCACGGTTCAAACTGTAATTTGTATCCAGGCTTGGTCCTATAGCTTAGGTGGTCTTCCTGCCTTGGGTTCATAAAACTGAGAGGAGGAGGAGGAGGAGGAGGAGGAGGAGGAGGAGGAGGAGACGGCGGCGGCCCTGGCTATGGTTTATGTTGATGTGGACGAGAGCAGGAGCTTGTCTGCCTTACTCATGGCTGTGTGGTATTTCCTGTCAGGGCACCCATGTAAGATGACATTGGAGAGGGTACTGTAACTGTCTGGACTCCCTGGTCATTCATAGGTTCACATAAATGCTAAGGGGTGAACCTGGGCTCCCCAGTCACCCTGGGCCCACACATGCCCTTAGCGAGAGCTCTCAGTGCTCATGGGATACACGTGTGCTCACATTGGGTTTCATCAGTGCTCTTGGACTAAGGCCTGGGCTCAAATGCTTCTCAGTTTGTTTTCCAAACAGATAACTCTGGTAACAGTCATGTCGGCAAACTTCATGTACCATATTCTAAAGTGGGGACATAACCTCTGCTTCAGTTACTGTGTCATTAACTGAGATAATACAGGAGAAGAGCAGTGTTGCTTAATGGTCAGGAGTACTGTAGAAGCTGACTAGAGCCCTGTGCTAACTGCCCTGTTAGTTCCGTGACCTGGAGCCAGTTTCTTGGTCTCTCTGTGACTCCACTTCCTCTGTGTGAAATGCCTATCTGTACCGACCTTCATACTCAGTGTTTCGGAGGATGCTTAGACTGGCCCCACCCATACGCCCCCAGACACACACCTACACATAACTAAAAATGCTTAGGCCGTTCCTTTGAGACCTAGCATGGATTATTTCTCATGTTAGTTACTACAATCGATAATTGTTATTATTTCTGTGAGTTCTGGTCTGGTTCTTGATGTGTGGAAAACATTTGTAAAGTAGCTGTTGTAGTCTATTCACTGCCACCAGGAGAGATTATCACATTTGCAAATGTGATGATCCATCACATGGGCCATTTGCAAAGAAAAGCTGATCTGGCTCCTAAGGCTGGAGGCTGGAAGTAAGGGCATGGTGGCAGGCTGGTAGAGGGCTCCATCCCACAGTGTGCCGCTAGGAGAAAGCAGATGAGCGAGCAAGCGAGTGGGCACATGTAGGAGTTTGCCTTAACAGCAATCACTCCTGTGAGAGCCCATGCCCGGGCTTCCTGATCCATCCTGAGGGCAAAGCCCACACGATGCCAGCACCTCTCCGCCCTCACACATTGGGAGTTATGACTCTGACATGTGAACTACACTGTTTGTGTGAGCCTCAGGTGGGGCGGCCAGCTTCATCCCTCTGACCACTCCTGCTTTCATTGCAGGTCAAAGTGCAGCAGGCTGCCATGGAGCTGGAGCTGATGCCATTCACCGTTCTGCTGAGGACAACTCTGGACCTGCTGCAGGAGAAGG
Source organism: Rhynchomys soricoides (assembly GCA_019843965.1). NCBI lineage: Eukaryota > Metazoa > Chordata > Mammalia > Rodentia > Muridae > Rhynchomys > Rhynchomys soricoides. Next base: position 1,450,107 of record JADRCH010000129.1, on the reverse strand, counting down.
ACCCCGCACACATCTTTGCGGAACCTGTCAGCCTGAGTGAGGCAAGTTGCCCCTCTAGGCAGGAAGTCTGCCCTGGACATAGAGCAGGGAAGGGTTGGGCCGCAGGCCACCCAGAATTGAGGGTGGGGTACTGTCTGGCTGGCTAGGAGACTTGCTTATGGTGAGGGGTCTGTAGGAGGTCTGGGTGGACCAGGCCCTGAGGCTCTCGGTGAGCCCTACCTGGCCACAGCAGAGAGTTGGGAGGCCAAGAGTAGCAGTGAAGGGTGCGCCCGTGAGGCTCATCAATAGTTGTCGTAATTGTACAGGTTTTATATGTTTAGGTTCCAGATTACCTGGAATTCATATCCAAGCCAATGGATTTTTCTACTATGAGGCGGAAGCTGGAATCTCACCTGTACCACACCTTGGAGGAGTTTGAGGAGGACTTTAACCTTATAGTTACCAACTGCATGAAGTATAATGCTAAAGACACAATTTTCCACCGAGCAGCTGTCCGCCTGCGGGACCTGGGAGGGGCCATCCTGCGGCATGCCCGGCGGCAGGCAGAGAACATCGGCTATGATCCTGAGAGGGGCACCCACTTGCCCGAGTCACCCAAATTGGAAGACTTTTACCGATTCTCCTGGGAGGATGGTGAGAAGCCTGGATGGATAGGGAGGAGAAGGACCAGGAAGAGAGGCACAAGGACAGGGCCCAGACAGCCCAGATTCAGGGTGGGCCTTGGAGGTGCAGAGCTGTGGCTGGGAGCAGACCAGTATGCTCTGAGGCTAAACTGGTGCCCTCAGCCCTGTAGGGAAGGTGTAACTGTCTGTCTGGAAGGCCAAGGCCTCTCTAGGCCTCTCTCTTGGATCCCTGCATTGTGGCTTTGGCGCATGGGGTGGGAGGACCAGGAAGTAGAGCTTCTGAGCACTACACTGCCTGTCCCTGCTTGCTGTATAATCACTCAGGACAGGGATTGATAAGCTGCTGCATACCTGCTGCATGGCCATAGGCATAACTGGGACTTGCTTCCTGCAGATGTTTCCCACGTTTTGCTCCGGCCCTTCTGGGCAGCAGTGCTTTCTGGCCAAGTCACTGGCCTAGCCCTTCCAGGACCATAGTTTGCATCCAAAACATGTCAGCCCTTTTCCCTCACCCTGCGCTGAGCTGGTCCTTCAGCTTATTTTGTCCTCCCTTCTCCCTGGCAGTGGACAACATCCTCATCCCAGAGAACCGGGCCCATCTGTCCCCAGAGGCACAGCTGAAGGAACTGCTGGAGAAACTGGATCTGGTGAGCGCCATGCGGTCCAGTGGGGCCCGCACCCGTCGTGTCCGAATGCTGCGCAGGGAGATCAATGCCCTTCGGCAAAAGCTAGCACAGCCACCGCCACCACAGCTCCTGTCACTGAACAAGACTATACCCAATGGAGAGCTGCTAGCAGGATCTCGGGGGGATGCAACTGTGCCGGAGCAGGCCCTACAGGAGGAGCCAGAAGATGAAGGAGACAGAGGTGAGAGAGAGGCAGGCAGGCAGGGTGCTGGGGTGGGTAGGGAGTCAGGAGGAGTAAGAGGCTCAGATTTCAAGAGTATCCTCCCAAGTGGAGAGGCCCAGAGAGGTTGGGGTGTTGGAGCCCAGCAGCTCTGTAGTAGGCAGTTATGTCCGAAGCATCTTTGCACCTGATGCAGGCGTTGTTTTCCAGCTAAGTCAGCTTACTCTCTACCACTTCGTGCAGAAGCTCTGAGAACTGGGCTGTGGGAGGATGAGCAGGGAAGTGAGGGCCTTCCTTGTAGCCCAGGCTCGTGGTTTTGGATCCCCGCTGGCCAGGGCTGTAGGCCCACCACAGTAGAAGTAGAGTCAGACTACCAAAGACTGAATTGACTGACACAGGTGGCTTTCTCAAGTGAAAGTATCATGGCAGCCAATAGTTTATTAGAGTCTGTCACTTGCCTTAATGATTTGAGGAAGTGACTCTCAAAATCCAGAATTTGTCTATGAGCCAAGCTGCTTCCCACTGGTGCCTGCCCTTGCCTAAGCCCAAGGTTTGGGGAGACCTGTCACAGAGCCTAAACATGGGTTTTGGTAAGGCTCAAATTTCAGAGATTGGCCTGTTTTGTTGTAGATCAGAGACACTATAGAGAAGCCACATGACATCAGAAGGCTATGTGACCATTAACTTTCATGTGGCAGTCAGCATGTCATTTGAATTACACTGCTTGACTGTGGCAGGGTAGGGTCATACACAGTGGGCCAGTTGCCCTAGCATCACCCAGAGGGTTTCTTGGTCAGATTGTAGGGGTTCATATGGGGACATCTGGGTTGTGGGTTGTACAAGTTTCAAATGGAGCAGCCTTGTTTGAGAGCTGCTGAGTTCCTTATGTCTGCTGTGTGCCCTCACAAACCAAAACTGAGGACAGGTGAGAAAACCCCAATGTCTGGCAAGCTGGAGCCTCCCCTTACTGTTGACTATGCCAGTGGCTTTTTCAGGTGTGAGTGACATTTGAAACACATACTATTGGGCTCAGTTTGTGATTTGCCTTCATTTGGTCTGGAGTGTAACCTAGGCTTAGAATTCTTACAAACTTCCTAGTTCAGCGCCTAGTTCAGTGGGTCTCAACCTGTGGGTCTCTGCCCCGTTAGCAAATCTCTATCTCTGAAGATGTTTACATTGTCATTCAAAACAGCAGCTATATTACAGTTATGAAGTAACAACAAAAATAACTTTACGGTTGGGAGTCACCACAAGAGGAATTGTATTGAAGGGTTGCTGACCAAGCCAGCTCAGTCAGTCAACAGGGTCTCGAATGAGGGAGTGAGGATTAGAGAAAAAAAGAGAGAGAATTAGATAACATTACAGTATGACCCCAGCAGATGCTGAGGCCGGTTTATTTTTTTCCAGTCTGCTTTTATATTATTCTAGGTACATGCGAAGAATAGGCTCAGTTCTAGGTCAAAGACAAAAGTATTCAAGGAACAAACAAAGCATGAACAAAGGTCCCATGATCACTGCATTCAGGGACTTAACAAGAACATCAAGATACCAAGAACGCATTCCTCAGCTGTATTCATCTTGAGCCTTGTCCTGGCCCAGTGTCCACATCTGTCCCTTTTTTATTTCATAAACAAGACTGTGTCTGTCTTGGGTTGTTCTGATAAGAATCCCTTCCTTACCTATCATTGAAAATGCATTATCCAAAGCAATGCACTGCTGTCTTAGGCTGGTAAGGCTCTGTACATACAGTCTCTGACTGCCAGCCTGTTAAACTAGTGATGCTGTCTGGGGATCCACTTTTAGTGTCAAGCCATGTATTTTGGCCACCAATGTGTTGATGTTGTTAAAGGCAAGTTGTAGATATTCTTGCCGATATCCTTGAAGTGGTTCCAAGAGCTCTCCACAGGTCTCAGCGTTGGGCAAGATGAGGACTGCTCTCCTAGTTGATTCAAACGCACAGCAGGGATTAAGAGCCATTGAGTGTGAACAGAGCTCATGCCTCCTTTCATCTTTGCTTAGATCAGAGGTGGTATCTGACTTGTAGGAGCAGACTATTTCTAGAATGTTCAAGCAGGTTCTCTTTTTCTCTAATAGATGATTCAAAATTGCCTGCCCCACCCACCTTGGAGCCTACAGGGCCTGCACCTTCCTTATCGGAACAGGAATCCCCTCCGGATCCCCCAACCCTGAAACCCATCAGCAACAGTAAACCTTCAAGCCGCTTCCTAAAGTCCCAGAAGGTGGAAGATGAAGAGTTCTTAGAAACGCCAGCCCTGCAGCTGGGGAGCGAGCCCCTGCAGTGCCTGCTTAGTGACAATGGCATTGACAGACTGTCCCTTATAAACCCTGACAGTCCGCCTGGCACCCCTCTTGGCAATGTGGGCCGACGAACATCCGTCCTCTTCAAGAAGGCCAAGAATGGAGTTAAGCTACGGAGGGGTCCAGATGGGACACTGGAGGCTAGCGAGGACCATGTCCCAGTCGACGCTCCTGCCTCACCAGCCAGCACAGAGGATGAGCACTATTCCCGGAAGCGGCCAAGGAGCCGGAGCTGTAGTGACAGTGAAGGGGAGAGGACCCCTCAGCAGGAGGAGGAGACAGGTGACCCTGCCTTCAACTTCTTTCCTTATTTCCCACCTGCTTTGCCACTTTGCCTTGACAGGGAGCACCCTCCCCCGCCAGCCATCTCTAAGGGCCTCTGAGGAAACAAGCTGAGAGCAGTTGTTTTTAGATTGTGTCTTGGCTTGTCCCTGGCCTTATGGGAAATGGAAGACTTCATGTGGTCAAACGGTCACTAGCTTCCCTTCAGTTCACTCTTGAGATACTTTCCTCAGACACTGTCTTAGGAACTGGAGGAAAATTAGTGAACCAACCATGAAACTCTCTTATAGGAGAAGTAGACTGTGGGCAAATGGGGACTCTCATATTTGAAGCTAGGTGACAATCATAAAACAAGACCACTGGTCATACCATTAGAGAAGAGGGCATAGAGAGTGCTAGGGGCAGTGAGACAGCCAGGGAAGGGGACACTTGGGTAAAGATCTGAAGAAGCTGAAGTATGAGCTGCCAGGTGTTAGGGGAGGGGTATTCTACAAAGGACAGATGGGCACACACCTGCATGTCCTAGAGCAGAAAGGAGCCGGCCACAGCAGTGTGGCAGGTGGGACAGGAGGTCACAGAGTAGATCATAGGGCTGGGTCACTGGGGTCCTGACTGCATGCCCAGCAGGAGCTGGTCTCTGGTGGGAGAGGGTAATAAGTCAGACCCAGTCCCGGCTCCACGAGAGTCCCAGTGCAGTAGAAAGTAGAGCGGAGAGTCCTCTAAGTTCCCGAGAAATCACTGAGCCCAGAGTGTGGAGCTTGGCCCATGGTTGGGAAGGCTTCTCTTGAAGGTGGCACCTGAAGCTAAGAGGGCAGCTGGAAAGGGGTAGCTGGTGTGAGGGGCCTGAGGTACATGTGGGGCCTTCCATGCCAGGTAGGCATGTTTGGTCGTGGTGAGGTAGGAAGGCTACTCTTGACCGTTGCTCTTCTGTCACATATCCTTTATGTGGTAGCCGGGATTGTGTGGCCAGTGCTTGCTTTTTCTCTTTTCCAGCACAACCTTCCCTTCCGCTCGGCCATGTTTCTCTATATTAGGCTAGCTGTTTAGGATGTTGAAGCTGAGTGCAGACCCTGACTTCCTATTGCCTGTACCGGAGGGAAGTGCCCTTTCTGAGCCTCTTCTTACAGATGTGGAGCTGCTGATTCCTATGTTGCAGGGCTAAGGTTAGAGTAGATTATAGGGAACACTGCCAACGGTAGCAGATACTGTCATCTTTTCCGTTGTGTGTGTCTCCCTAAACAGCTGGAGATCGTTGCACTAAAAATGAAGGCCCACCAACCTGGGCCTACCTTGGGATACTACAACAGCCTCCACTCACTGCCTTGCACTCACAATACAAATTAGTTGTATACAGCCTGAGCTGAAGCTTGAAAGGCAAGACACAATGTGCTTTGACTCACACTGAGGTCCTTAAGTTAGAGGAGGCGCCAGGCCAGGAAAGAGACATCCTGACTTAGGCATCTCACAAGTGCGGCTGGCCTTGCTGTTTTCTAGCCAAGGGGTCTGACAGTTCTTAAGTTGGTGGTCTGATCCACTGTCAACCTTGGTTCAGCTGTCAGAGCTGTAGGACTCTGGAGTTAGAGATTCAACAGACTCCATGGCAAGGTAATCCTGGGACAATGACACAGCTCACTCCACTCGAGGCTCCTTGCAAAAGGCTTCATACCGAACAGTCAGTCTCTCTACTTCACAAAAGAAAGGGGCCTGTATTTGAGAGTCTGGCCTGGAGTCATAACCTGGTGCTCCATGCTACTCTGCTCTGGGCTGCTGTAGTCCTAAGAGTCTGTGCTCTTAAACTCACTGCGAGTTATCTCTGGGTGTGGCTGACCCTAAGCCCTTATCCTGTCATAGCTTCTCCTGTCATCTTCCCTAGAGAAGCAAGCTGCCATTGCCAGCTGGGATAGGGAGAGCTGGTGAGTGGTTATCAAAAGAGGCAAGGCAGAGAACCCTCCCGATACCCAAGGGTTGCAGTTAGAGCGGACCCATCCAGGGACTTGTGAGCCTGCCGGGTGGAGAAGCCATAGTTTGCCCTGGTGGTTAGGCGTGTGCTGACATCATCTTTTATGTGGGGAGAGTGAGGAGGTACAGTCCGCTCACCAGCTAACATTCTTTCTGTGAGGGTCCCTCTGCCACCTATGATACTCCTTACAGGGACAGCCACCTACCCACTCTGGTCCTCTGAGACAGCTTCCCACAGTGAGGCATGTGTCAGGGAAGGGAGGTTCTGCACTCAGGGCTCACTCTGTGTGTCCTTGGCAGGCGTGACTAACGGCTTTGGAAAACACACGGAAAGCGGGTCTGACTCGGAATGTAGTTTGGGTCTCAGTGGAGGACTGGCGTTTGAAGCTGTCAGGTAAGGATGTTTATCCCCACAGCTCAGGGAAGCCTTGAGACCTCTCTTCCTTCGTTCTCTCATCAGTGACAGGTTGAGCTGCCTTCTTATTTAGTTCTCTCTACTGCCGGCTCCTCGGGCTCTGGCCTATCTCTGACTGGGAGCCCTGAGGGAAAGGGATTGGCCCTTGAGTCTCAGATCTGTTCTGATGGAGGAGCAGTGTTGAGTGTGTGGAGCCCAGTCTCCTGCTGCCCAGTGAAGTTGCCATTTGAGACGTGCACTCCAGTATGCGCACATGCGTACAACCCAGCTTGTTGCAGACGTGGTTTCGTAGACTTGGTCTCTTCAGTTTGTTTTGGCTTCTGTTCTGTGAGGGTTGAAGCCTGGGCCACACCTGCTTGCAAGTGCTGTACCAGTAAGTTACAGCCAAAGCTTGTTTTGTTTTGCTTTGTTTCTTCATATAGGATCTTGTTTTGTAGACCTGGATGGACTGGAATTCAAAGCATCTTTACGGCCTCAGTCTCCCTGGTGCTGAGATTATGGGCGTATACCAGTATGCCTGGATTTAGCCCTTGGTTTTTGAAATAGGATGTAGAACTAAATAGCTCAGGGAGGCCTCCAGCTCAACCCTTGTTCCCTTGCTTCCCTGGGTAGCAAGTATCAGCTTGTATCAGCTGTATCCAGTGCCCATAGCTGTGGCTTCTGTAGAGGTATTGGGTAGGAATGAGGGAGGGCCAAGTATGAACTTTTAAAGGCCCCTTTTCAGAGGCTCTAGGTTGCCTGTCATTGCTGGGAAGGAGTGGGCTTCTGTTGTTCTTTGACCTGAAGAGAGAATTTCTGAACCAGAACCTTTATTTCTCCCAAGTCTAAGAGTTTACTGAGCTCACTGCCCTGTGTTGTCTGTGCTTCCAGACTCTGGGTGGCGGGGGGTGCGTGGGGGTGGGGTTGCTGTGTTAGAGGACCTCAGTGCCACTGCAGAAGGTGACTGCTGAGAATCCTTGGCTTAGGAAGGCCCTGGAAAGGCTGGCCTGTGTCTGAAGGCTTCTGAAGCAGGCCTCACTGGCAAGTGTGCTTTGAGAATTGCTTACCTACTGAGTTTCCAAGTGGTGCTGTGTGGGCCTCCAGTTGCACGCTGGCCTGTGCTGGCTTCCTACATCAGTTCCTCCCCACGGAACCTCAAAACTGCCTTGGCCTCCAGAGACACAAAGCGAGCAGATACGGGCAGAGAGTTTATTAGGGCTAGAAAATAACAGATTGCGAAATACTAGAGAATGCTTCTTGCTTGCTCTCGGGTTGGAGTTCCTGGCTTCTTTCAAAGACAGTGAGTAAGCCCAAGCCTGTAACCGCAACACTTAGGTGCCTGAGATAGGAGAATCGTGAGGTGGAGACCAGCCTGGGCTTTGTAGTAAAGCCTGCTAAAAAACAAAACAAAAATCCAGTAAAGCTAAGCAAATACGTAAGTGCCTGGACGGTCAGTTTACTGGAGTTGGGGTAAGACTGAGGTCAGCCATCTGTTGTCTTCCAGCCCTTGGCTGAGGTGGAACGGGTACTGTTTTCCCCTACTGAAGGCAGGCAGGCTTCCCATCTGTGAGTCACAGAAACAGGCCAAGCCAGCCTGCTGGTCCAGCTGATGCTGGCCTTTGTGAGGAACTCTAGTCAGCTGCTCCTTCTTGCCTTCCCCAAGACTTTTGCTTGATAGAAGAGCCATGCCCTTGAGAGGTATTTCCTCTTTCAGTCTGGCTTTCAGAGTTGAAGGAGGAGAGACTGGGACCTAGCAGGCTCAGTCCACCGCGTGGTGGAAGTAGAAAGCCCACTCACTGCTTAAGCTGCCCTCAGACACACACACACCACACACACACACACACACACACACACACACACACCACACCACACACACACACACACACACACCACACACACCACACACACACACACACACACACACACACACCACACACCCACACCACACACACACCACACACACACACCACACACACACACACACACACACACACACACACGAGATGAGATCCAAGTTCTGACCAGTGTTCTCCCTCCCTCCTCTCCAGTTCTCCAGCAAGAGCAGAAAGGAAGCTCTTATCTGTTAGACTGAAGCCATGCTGTTTCTTCTTGGTGTTCTGGTTTGTTGTTTTGAGGCAGGGTCTCTCCACTTAGCCCTGGCTTCCTGGAACTCACTGTGTAGACCAGGCTGGCTGACCTTGAACTCAGAGAGCTCCGCCTGCCTCCTTGCACTGATCACTGACCTCTTGCCCATTCGCTCGCTCCTGGTTGGTCTTTCCAAATGGCTCCTCAGAGCACCTTTCTGTTCATTGCTGTGCTCCACGCCAGTCTCTTGCACCCCAGATTGTGAACTCAATGTGACTTAGGCTTAGCCCCCTTGGCCTCCTGATCCCCTGGCTCCTCCTCCTGAGTGCTAGGATGACTTTTGTGCCCCACCACACCCAGCTGCACCCTCTTGTGGGTCATTCCTCCAGCTGCTGCTGAGGTATGGTGTGAGTCTGTTGTGAAGATAGCTGTCAGTTCCCATAGCTTATCTTGTAGAGGAGATAGATAGAAATTATTCTCTGAACTGTAGACTGACTATCCTGGGTCAGCCTGCATCTTTGGGGAAGTCTGCAAAGCAAGCCTCAGCGGCATCCCTCTGCCTCATCAGAACCAAGCAGAGCATGTTCTGCTGCTGCAGCCTAGTTTCCAAGCCCCCGCATCGCCATCCGTGCTGGCACTCTGGAGTAGAACACTGGTAGTCTGATCCGTTAGACCTGAAACCACGAACCATCCATGGAGTGCACGGTCGTGTGAAGGTGAACTTCTCACAGCACCCAAGGGCGATCACTGCTCAGGGTCACAGAAAGTTACAGATGGAGGCAAGCTGCCTGGCTTGTCTGTTATCTGCCTCTCCCTGCTCTTTTTTGTCCTAAGATGTCTCCAGGTTCGTGGAGACTTCCTAGCGCAGTCACTAGCATCTTCCATCTACACAGTCAGGCTCTGAGGTACATGGGCAGGTTTTGTAGGCCGATTGGACTGGATCCTCCCTATGAACTGGGCTTTGCTGGGTTGCTGGTACCAACTGTGTTCACCTAGGGAATATGAGTCGTGGTTTTGGTTAAGCCAAGTTTTAACATAAATTCAGTTCTGACTCAGTGAACCTGAGTTCCACACTCTAGCCATTCCCAGCCCTTGTGTCTTGGCTTTTCTGTAAAAATTTGACTCATCTTTTAACTGTTTTTTCTAGTTGAAAAATTATAGATCAGCAATATTTATTCTTGAGACTATCTTACTATGTAGCTCAGCTAGGACTCACTCTGTAGATGCTCCCCTGCCTCTCCGGTACTGTGATTAAAAGTGTGTGCCCATGCCCAGCAGCAGTAGTATTTCATAAAGTTTGATGGCTCTGGGCCTCCCGGCCACGTAATGATTGCCCAGAAGCTCTGAGCTCTGAGCTCTGATTGCGCATTAAAACTGCCAGCGCTTCCTGTCCTGTCCTAATGTTACCTTTCCTTCCTCCCTCCCTTCCTTCCCTCCCTCTGTCCGTCCTTTCTTTCTCCCCCCCCCCCCCCCTCTCTTGAGACAAGGTCTCATTATATACCCTGGCTGTCCTGGAACTTGCTCTGTAAACCAGGCTGGCCTCGAACTCAGAGATCTGACTACCTCTACTTCTGCCTCCCAAATGCTAGGATTAAAAGCATTTAGCACCATGCCCAGCACTTCCCTTTTGAAAGTATCTTACTGCATTTGCATGTGTGTTCATGTGTGCCACTGTGCTTGTGGAGGTCAGAGGTCAAAGGACAACTTGTAGGAGTTAGTACTCTCCTACCATATGTGTCTGGGGATCAGACTCATTCTTGACTTCAAGTGCCTTTACCCACTGACCTACCTCATCCTCCAGGCTACCTCTTTTCGGTAGCTTGGTTTAAAGAAAGAAGTAGTTGGTTTCCTTTTTAGTTGGGGGGGGGGGAATCCATCCCTACCCAAGAAAAATTTCACTTACAAACCATTTGGAAGTGAGAAGTGGATCTATTTTTTAATTTAAAAATGTCTTTGCTAATTCTGGAAAGAAGACGTGCCTGTTACAGAACATTTGGAAAAGAGGCAAATTTTCAGATCTCAAAAATAAATTGGCTTCTCAAGAAATGCGAAGCACAGAGTGCAGATTCGGGCAGGGGTGAGAGGGCCTTCTAGTGGCCAGACTGTCCTGAGAGGCTGAGGGGAGCCTGGGTGACTGACCCTCCTTGTGTTGCTGTTTTTCTTGTGGTTTGCGATTTTTGAGGCGGGGTCTCATTGTGTAGACCAGAACTCACAGAGATCTGTGGTTAAAGTGTGCAACACCATGCCCAGCCCCATGGTCTTCCCTCTGGATGAACAGTCCTTTGCAGAGTGGGAGCTGTGTGTCCCCCCCCCACCCCCACCCCAAGAATGGACTGGTTTCTAGTGGGGACTCCCAGGTCACATGTGCTGTGGGTTAATATCCACTATAAAGGAAATGGAGACTCTGTCTCCTGCCTTTGTGCTTTTTGTAGCTAGCTCCATGCCTGTTGGACATGGAAAATCAAGAGGGGGTTGATTCCAATTAAAAACTGCTCACTTCACCCTCTACTCTGTGTGCAGTGGCCTGACACCTCCCAAACGCAGCCGTGGGAAGCCAGCCCTGTCTCGAGTGCCCTTCCTGGAAGGTGTGAATGGAGACTCTGACCACAGTGGCTCAGGTGAGGAGACTACCGAGACAGAGCTGGGGAAAACATGTTCTGAGGAGCAGGCTGTCAGAGCTGCTTCCTTTGGGGGCTCACAACCTGGCTGTCAGCCTGTGAGGGCCACACCCATACTAGAGAGATGGCCTTCACTCTTGGGCTAGTAACACTTGGCTTTTGTTTTGTTTTTAAGTATCTTTAGTTTGTGTTGTATTTTGCGTTTATGTTGCTGTGATTGTGATCATGGTAAAAGCAACCTGAGGGGAAGGGGTTCTCTTCACTTACAGCCTACAGTCCATTATGAAGCAGCCACCGTGGAGGAGCACTGCATACTGGCCTACTCCCCAGGGCTTGCTCGGATCTTTCTTATATGGCCTAGGGCCACCAGCCCAGGGATCACATCAGCTACAAATGGGCTGCGTCCGCTCTCCCTCATCAGCAATCCACTTAAAAAATTCCCAACAGACTTGCCGTAGGCCAATGTGAGAGAAGCATTTACTCAATCGAGAGTCCCTTTCCCAGAGGACCCTCTTCTAGGTTGACAAAAACCAAATCAAAACAAAAACACTAGCCAGCACAGTTTGAATAGTTAACATGTGACTATGGTGGCTGAAAATCCAGAAGCTCTAAGGAAAACCAGCGCTCCCCTCCAGAACACCAGCTTCTAGCTGTGTGTCTGTGAGAGAGATGTGTAGAGGGCCCTCATTCCTTTCTTCTAGTTCATGGTATACCCTGCAATTCCTTTGCTTTCTCCCGCCTGCCCAGTGGCCCTTTGCATGGGAGGACTCTTCATTGGCTTCACTAAAGCCCTCCACAGGCGACATTTAAAGTGTCTTCATCAGTGCTGCGTTGAGAAGCTCTACGCCCAAGTCATTCCATCTCCACGGAGTGTTAGGTTGGAGGAAGTGTGTGTCTGTAGTTGTGGCTGATGTTACTGAGTTTTGCTCTAGCGTCTAGGTGGTAATGTGTCACTGATAACCCTGGCTTTGTCGGTCATGTCTGTCTCACCTGATAGAAAAGAAGGCAGGGCCACAGGAGGCTTGGGGTGGCTCCCAGATGGCGCAGGTCCAGAGCAGTCTGCTTCTTAACTCATAGTTGTCTGTCACGTGCACGCTGGATGGCCCATCTCTGCCAGTCCCCTCTAACACACGGGTTCCTTCCCTGGTCCAGCTGCTTCCTTCTGCCTTTCCTGGTGTCTCTTGACAGATGCATGCCTTTGAGTTCCATTTCTTTGTGAGTGTCTGCACTCAGATGACAGGTCTCACATCCAGATGAATCTGTGTGTTAAGTGTGAAGTCAGGAAGTGGATCTGACACACTTTGTGCTTCTGGTGGTGACATTTTTTCCCTTAGTTTTTAAACCCACATACTAAAAACGGTGCCAAAGGATATTTAAGCTTGCACTCCCAAAGCCCGCCATGGGAACACAGCTGTCCCGTTCCTGTGTGACAAGTGCAGATCTCACACACACACACACACACACACACACACACACACTCTTGTGCTCACAGGGTTTGCTCGTATGTTTTTCCCTTTTCAGCTCATTGGTTTTCTGTGCACTCTATTTCTGGAACCTTCTACCTGACAAGGAATGCTTTGTGGTTGACTTGAGTGGACAGTGGGTTAACTCTAGCCTTTAACACAAATAATATTTTGAATGCACATTTTTTGCCCGAAATCCTATTATTACCTTTCTTATAATAAGTTTCCAAAAAAGTTTACTGGAGCAGATGGTGCAAACATTTATTTTAATGCTCCTGGGACATTGAATAGAATTGTATTCCAAAAGAACTGGACCTGCCTCATTTCTCCGGCGTGTGGCTGCACAGGTTTCTGCTCAACTGGTCTTGGTGCTGGCTTTTCTCAGTTCATTGTCAGCGTTCTTTTCTCACTGGGGTCGAAATGACATCTTTCTTTTTCATCTTAAGAACTATACATCGCTGCTCTCAGATTTGAGCCCCGCCCCTTAGCCGGGTGACTGGTCACCTCCTGTTCACAGTCTGCAGGTGTCTGGGAAGGAATGCAGTTTCTGTGGTGCTCAGAGCATTAGTGAGGCTGAGGAGGTGAGCTATCCCAGGCCGGATACCTAGGGTCAGGAAATACCTGCCCGTCTGCTTGGCTCTGCTGGTTTGTAGTGCAGCCAGGTGTGTGGATGGCCCATCGTGGCCTGGTCAGAGCAGTGTTCGGGTTCTTTTGAGCTGCTCTTCTCTGCATTTCCCCTCATAAAGCCTCCATGAAAAGGACTCCCAACTTGGGGTGCAGACAGTGCTTCTCTGCTCAAGCTGGGACATACCCTTTCTCCCTAAGAGGCCCTGGAGGTGAAGCCATTATTTTTTCCCCAGGGAAGCTGTCCCAGAATTCAGGGTCAGAGGTTGGTAAACTATAGCCTGCTGTCTGTTTTTATGTGGCTCATGAACTAAAAATGGTTCTACATTTCAAATTATGAAAAAGATGGTAATGTGAAAGTTGTATGAAATTCAAATTGCAGTGTCAGAAACATGAGTTTTGTGCTGAGGAGACATGCTCATCTGTTTAGACTCTGGCTATTCCCATGCTGCAGCTGCAGAGACCATGTGGCTCCTTAAAGGATGAACTATGTATTCTCGGGCCATTTATAGGGTTACTTTGCTGACCCCTGACCCAGTCTTAGAATCCTTGACGAGAAAGGGTGGAGGGGGTTGTTGACTCGATCCTGGGCTGCCCGGTCAGATGGAAGCCACAGGCAGGGCTTTGGGGCACCATGCCAAGTCCCCCTTGGGCGCTGTCTCCTCCCCTCCCCCACCCCCCAGGCAGAAGCCTCCTGATGCCCTTTGAAGACCGCGGAGACCTGGAGCCCCTGGAGCTGGTGTGGGCCAAGTGCCGAGGCTACCCCTCCTACCCTGCCTTGGTGAGTCTGCCCCAGACGACACCCTCCTGTTCCCCTCTCCCCCTGGCGGCTCTGGCCCCTGCCTTGCCTTGGGGGATTTATTATCTGATTGTGTGGTGGGAGTCAGGTGCCTTTAGCTGCAGGGGGGAGGGGATCTTTACCCTAGCTTTCCTGGGGCAAACCAGCAACCCAGTCCTCCTTACACACAAGGCTGCAGGTGTTCAGAGACCTGGTGCTTAGGGCTTCTGTAGCATTCCTCACTTGCTTCTGTGTAGGCGGAACATTGCAAATATAGTTTAAAACACTAATAATGCTTAGCAGTGTTATTAAACATCTGCCATACTAAGTCCTTGAAATGCCAGGGACAGAATGGTTGATCTTGTTTTGTCGGGAAGAGACAGGGTCTGTTAGCGACTGTCAGTCAGCCAGTAGGCACTGGGGTTGGGATTTGATTTGGGGGCTCATAATATGATGGAAAGAAAGCCTTTGTTTTGAGCCACTGCATTAGGAGTCTTCCCCAGTCCTGACCTCTCAGGACTGCAGTTGGCCCCTTTCCCCATGCATAAGCATGTGCATACGAGGCAGTACGCCTTTAACCTTTTCCCTTCCCAGCATACCGTGAATATGTCCATCTCACATGATGAAAAACTGTCATCATGTCCTTGTCAGTGATGACATCATCATGTCCTTGTTAATGATGACATCGTCTTTCAGTTGCTATCACACACCATGCTTTGACCATTTTCCAGGCCCCCTCCCCTCTCCTGTTTAGATTTGCTCTTTCAATCAGATTTGATTGAAAATCAGATTTGATCAAATCTTTAGATTTGATCAGCAGTTGTCAGTGAACATCTTAGCTTTACTTTGGTGCATAGTTGAGATTATTTCTCAGGAGTGCCCGCCAGTGACAATATCTACACAGGATTTTGGCACAAGTTGCAAACTTGCCTGGAAGTTAGTTCTATTTACACTCCCACTGGTAGTGGCTACTAATTCTATCTACCTCCTTGGCTTCGATCTTTGTCTTAGGGTTTCATTGCTGGGGTTTCAGTCCATTATCATCATGGCAGGAAGCATGACAGCATACAGACAGGCGTGGTGCTAGAGGAGCCAAGAGTTCTACATCTTGATCTGAAGGCAGCTGGGAGGAGACTCTGATTCCACACTGGGCAGAGCTTGAGCATAAGAGACCTCAAAGTCCCCTTTCTTAGTGACACACTTCCTCCTACAAGGCCACACCTACTCCAGTAACACCGCACCTTCTAGCAGTGCCACTCCCTGTAGCCAAGCATTGAAGTACATGGCTCTCAGGGCCTATTCCATTTCAAGCCACCACAACCTCCTAACCCTTTCCCCGGTGGGGAGGAACTGGTCACAGGCTCTGGAAGATAATACCACCAACTGGAAACCTTTGTTTAGATCTTGTCAAAATCATCTGGGGAGATTTTTAAAGATCTGTAAAATCAGCTCCACCCTAGAACACCAAAACAGCCTTCCAGAGGCTGAGTCCAGGCATCAGAGTTCCTCGGGTGTTTCTCGGGGTCTGTAGCGCTGGAGGGGAACCACCCAGGACCTCTCATGCACAGCTCTGGGCTTTTCCCAACCCTCTCTGTGACTCTTGAGCCTGACAGCAGCCTCAAGATAAGGAAGACAAGATCGTGTTTGTGACGATGAGGAAATCCTGTCGCAATGATACTGTACCACTTCCTGGAGCCATACTGGTCCCCTACTTTGTCCCCTCCTAAGTTATGGCAGGTGTGGAAAGTTGACACTTACCCTGTAGCTGGCGATACTGAACTGGGAGCTCTGTACAGAGGAAACCGTGGACCCAGTTTGGTCACTGTGGAAGTGGTGGGGCTGGCGGGTTGGAGCACTGCCTTTGGAGCGTTGTCTTAATTGTTGTTCTCAATCCTTACGGTGAAAGAGACAGCCAGAACTAGCCTTTAAAACACAAACAAAACACCGGGACCTGGAGATACACACCATTCTTCTCAGCATGGGCAGATGGATCTCACTGAGTTCAAGGCCAGTATGGTCTTTGTAGTCACGGGACAGCTAGGGCTACACAGTGAGACCCTGTCTCATACCAAACAAAACAAAAGACTACAAAGAAGAAATTTGATCACCACCTGAACACAACCTGTGCTTTTATTTTGGTGCATGGCCTGCATTCTTTTTCCTGTGCGTGTCCACTGTGCATGTTATACTGGAAGGTGTTGTGTGGTTTGTTTGCTTCTGTAAAAGTAATGTGCACATTACAGGAAATTTGGAAAAACAGAAAAGGGGGGAGCAGTGTGACCACCCCTTTGTAGCATAATGGACTAATATTTGTACTGTTCCCTTTTGCTGCTCACATTGCAGTCGTGATGTGTATGTGCACATTTGCTGCATGCTGTGTTGGACCTTACCACGAGCTTTGTAGCCACACTCTGTAAGCCGGCATCATGCTCGCTGGGTGGATGGGCCGTGTGCAGCTGCCCTCAGACCACTCATCCTCCTTGGTCTTGGCCTTGGCAGGTCTTCCCAGTCTCTTCCTGACAGCCGGCAGGTGCAGGTGGACACAGCAGAGCAGCCTCCCCCACCCCCATCCCTTCAGTAGCTGGGGAGGCTTAGGACCATTTCTGTTGTCTCATTAGATCTTCAGCTTCAGTCCCAGGAAGAGTGACAGGCAGCCTGGGAGACGGGTTTCAACTACTACACAGCTCATGGGTGGGCCAGAAGTCATTCTTTCTTAGGGTCTTAGGATCTGTTTAGATGTATTTACGGAATGCGTTTGTATGTGAGTGCTTATATGTACATGTGTGTGTTTGTGCACCACATGCATGTCTGGTGCCCGGGGAGGTCAGAAAGTGTCTCAGCCACCTGGAACTCGAGTTGCAGAAGGTTGTGAGCCACCCTGTGGGAACTAGGAGCTGAACTTGGGTCTTCTGGAACAGCAGCAAGTGCTCTTTGCTGAGCCACCTCTCAATACCATGGAGTAACACTCAGCAGAGCACCTCTTCTAGCGGCTTACCTCAGAAGGATATGGGGGTGCTGGCAGACGGCCAGGGAAACGAGCAGAGTCCCTGGGGCAGGACATGGAAGTTAAGAGTGCTCTGATTTAGAGAAGGCTCTTCTCTTCCTCAGCGTTTCCAAGTCTCAGAGGCTTTTGTGCACAGAGGTCATGAGCCAGCTGCTCTGGAAGCAGGTCTGGGTTGCAGGCTGCCTGCAGCATAGGCCCAAAGCCAGACCAGAGCGGAGGCTCCAGGGCAGCTGGTTTCAGTCCCAGCCACAGTTCCCACAATTCCCGTCCTCCTGTGCCGATGGTTCCCTGTCTGCTAACACCTGTCAGACTTCCAGCCTCCACAGGGGATCGGAGTGAGATGGTGTGTGGGTAGTTAGGAGCCTTGGGGACAGACTACTACACAGACCTGGAGAGCTCAGGCTGCTGAGGACACGCCTGCTCAGAATCAGATGGGCCCTGCCCTTCTGAATTAGTTCCTCTGGTGGCTTTGGTTCCTCCCCTCAAACCCCTTTCAGCTGTCTGTCTGTCTGTCTCCTCTCCAGCCTTACCACGGACGGACATATCTGGCCCCACTCGCCTTGGGAAGGCGGCAGGTAGCCAGAGCCTGTTACACAGAAGTAAAGGTGTTGCCTCTGTGGCCTGGCTGAGCTTTGTCTGTGGTCACAGCCTAGGTGTCTGGTTGAGCAAGGAGTGAATTACAGAGGTGGTGAGAGGACAGCCAAGGAAGCAGCCCTAGACCTTTTCTAGTAGACATTATTACTATCACTATTATTATTATTTCCAAGACAGGGTTTCTCTGTAGCCCTGGCTGTCCTGGAACTCACTCTGTAGACCAGGCTGGCCTCGAACTCAGAAATCCGCCTGCCTCTGCCTCTCAAGTGCTGGGATTAAAGGC
Organism: Rhynchomys soricoides; assembly: GCA_019843965.1. Taxonomy (NCBI): domain Eukaryota; kingdom Metazoa; phylum Chordata; class Mammalia; order Rodentia; family Muridae; genus Rhynchomys; species Rhynchomys soricoides. The sequence continues at coordinate 1,432,235 of JADRCH010000129.1, read as the reverse complement.
GTGCGCCACCACTGCTGGGCTTTTAGTGGACATTAGAAGGGGGAGTTTCTTCTCTGGCTTCCATATCCAAATCACCTGCTCAGTCTAACGAGCAGGTCCTTTCGTCCAAAGGACTGAACAGGGAAGGGTAGCACAGTGCACCTAGGGAACAAAGTCACGATTTCTACTTTGGGGTGCTGGCAGTCTGTGCCAGCCTGTCCATCATTGGTTTTGTGGAGAACTGAAACCTTGCGTGCTGAGGTGTCCGATGCCTTGATGGTTGGGCCTGTAGCTCTCCCACCCTCTCCTGCTCAGGGCTTGTCTCCTCTTCTGCCTCCAGATCATCGATCCCAAGATGCCCCGGGAGGGCCTCCTGCACAATGGTGTCCCCATCCCTGTCCCTCCACTGGATGTGCTGAAGCTGGGCGAGCAGAAGCAGGCAGAGGCTGGAGAGAGGCTCTTTCTTGTCCTCTTCTTTGACAACAAGAGGACCTGGTGAGTGACAGCTGCTGTAGGACCCTGGCCAGGGCACAGGGTCAGCCCACATGAGGGAGAGGCTTCTGCTTGTGGCTGTTCCTAAGGACACTAGCCAATGGTGCTTAGAGGAAGGCTGGAGTGGGCTTGCTTGGGAAGCTTTTCAAGAGGAGACTTTCATCAGAAAGCCACAGGACAAGGGCTACAGCCTGGGGCACTGGGAGAAGTCCAGCCGCAGCTTTGCTCTGTAGAGCTCAGGAGGGGAATTGCGGATTTCTGTACCCTTTAGCCACCAGTCACTGAATATCACCTGATCCTGGGGATGGACATGACTTTGGATAGGCAGCTCCTTACTAGCTAGTTACCAGAGAGATTAAACTGAAAGCTGACCAGGGCACTCCCATCGGCTGAGGAAAAAGATGTCCCAGTCCTGAGGGAGTCTGGACAGTGTGGTGTCCTTTATGAGGGGCTTGGAGGCCTATGGCTAATAAAGCTGTGTAGAAAGGAGGTAGAGTTGCTGTTGACAGAAACGTCCGACACTGAGGCTCAGCCTGTGGTGAGGCTCAGCCTGTGGGCGACACATCAGCTCTCCACTCCTCCACTCCCCTTGAGCTTGCTTGACCTGGGAGCCGGGTCCAGAGGAGCCCCTGCAGGACCCCCTGCAGCTGCAGCTCAGCTCTGCTTGCATTTCAGGCAGTGGCTTCCAAGGGACAAAGTCCTGCCCCTGGGTGTGGAGGACACTGTGGACAAGCTCAAGATGCTAGAAGGCCGCAAGACCAGCATCCGGAAGTCGGTACAAGTGGCCTATGACCGCGCCATGATTCACCTGAGCCGAGTACGTGGGTCCCACTCCTTCGTCACTTCCAGCTACCTGTAAGAGTGGAGCTGGGCCTGTGTCTGCCTTCTTTGCCTCTCCTCTGTCCCTGAGGCATGAGAAGCTTCTCCTGCCCCTGCCACATGTATGGCCGGCAGCTTCTTTCTAGTGGCAGGCCCTGACTGGACTGGGTCTTCGAGAGCAAGGCCCACTATTGACCAATCATGTGGTTCCCCTGGAGGGCTGCTGTGTGCCAAAAACTCCCACCTGAGGTCCCTGGGGATATTCCACTGAAGAACCACTTAGAAGTAGAAACAGCTGAGAGTCTTAGCCAGCCAGGGAGATAGACCTGGCCCACAAGGCAAGAGGGCCTAGGCTGCTTTTCTGGGGCCAGCTGGCTCCCTCCATGCCTCTCCTACCTAACCATACCTCAGGGCAGGCAAGGTTCTGACACTGATCCCAGAGATGTGCCAGGGTCCCTCGAGAACCCTCAGAGCTCCCCTCCTCCCACCCCGCCCATGCTCGACCCCCCGGGCTCATTTCCCACACCCAGCCCAGACTCTCCCTTCCCCGTTGCTCTCTTCTCTCCCTTGTGCCAAACTGACAGCAACATCACCAAATTGATCTTTTTCTTTGATGCCCCATTTCCTTCCTGGCCAGCTGCTATATTAGATGGATGTCTGCCAGGCGCTTGAGCCCCAGGTAGAAACTACCCTACTTGTAGACCCTTCCCCACACCCACAGAAGCCCACTTGTGCTGCTGACAGGCCGAGCCCAGCTGCATACACACTTGCTGTGGATGGACTGGGCTTCCTGCCCTTCCCCTCACTGTGAAGAGTGCCAAGGGCAGACCCTGTCCAAGCACAGGCTGGATGGATAGTGGGGGTTGGCGTGTGCACTTCAGCGGGCATGCTGCATGCCCCTCCTCCCCTCTCGTGGGCTTCTCTCTTCCTGCAGCAGCCTTAAGCCTTACTGCATCAGCACGTCACCGCGGGCAGGCGGCATGGCGCTGCCCTCCAGCACCCTTCCCCCAAGTTTGCTGCTCCTGCCTCCCAGGGCAGAGAACACGGCTTTCTCTTTCATCCCCTGCCTTCCACCTCTTCTCCACCTTCACCTCCTCAGCCTCCCCTCAAAAAGGAAGGAAAAAAACTGTGAATGAAGAAAGCTGACTGACAAACCAACGCAACTCTCAGAGGCTTCTGCTCTTGATGTTTCTTTTCAGCTCTTAAGCACCAAAGCCACAGGCGCGTTTGCAGACCGCCAATTGCCATGTTCATTTCTACCTTGATGTTAGTTTTAATTGTTTTAAATTTTTTCATAGGGGAGTTTTGGGCAAAAACGAAGTCCCTGGGGAGATCACTGCCATTTTTACATACTCAAACTTTTTAAAAAATACAACCAACCAACCAACCACCAACTTCTTACACTTGTGGGACATGAGCCAGAGTTTAAAAGGGAACCAATGAAACTCACCGAGAGGGCCAGATTCTGTCCAGTGAACAGCGTAGCCACGGCCGGGGCGGGGCGTGGTGTATATAACTGTAAGATACTGTCATAGTTATTCAGGCACACACTCTCCATCACCAGAACCTCCATTGTGCAGTCAAGGAGCCGACACGTCCCCCTCTCCCCAGGTAGCTGGTCAGCTGTGGACTCTGTGACCCCCATCTAAACCTGTGTAAAGATCTCGGGGCTTTCTCCCTCTCTCTGTCTCCTTTCCCGGACAGTCTATCTCCTCTGTCTCTATTTTTCAGTCTCTGACTCCTTCCCTCTCTCCGAGTCCCACTTAAAACCTGCTCTTTTAGGACAGGATGCGGCTCAGATCCTGCCGTGGCACGGGCCTCGTGTCTCTGTCTGGTCTGCTGTGAAGCACACGATGCTCTATTTATTGTAGAAAGTGACTTTATTTGCCTTCTAGAATTGTTTATAACAGATGGTTATTGGAGAGGTGATAAACAGAAAAACCTATGCCTGTAAAGAGTACAAGAGTTAATTTTACCTACCGTAATATGACGTCTTATTTTCTCTCTGAGAAATAAATGTTCTATGGGCCGTGCTTTGTGGTGCTGCTTGGTGTCCTTGGCTTTGGTGTCCTTGGCGAGGCCTCCTATCCTAACCCCACCCACTTCTCTGAAGGCAGAGCCAGTAAGAATGGACTTGTCTGTCCTTTAAATCTCATGGATGGGCTGAGGAGGGTCGGCCAGGTTGCCACAGGTTGCAGAGGGATGTTAGCATCCTTCTGGTTGTGATTGCTCAAGTCACTGTGTGCCGGATGTGGCCACTAGAGAGGCTGATGGTGGGAGCTGTCCTTACAGAACCAGAACCTGAGCTCGCTGATCGAGCCTCTGACTGGCCAACGGGCCACCTCCTCTTCTCCCGTGCTGAGATTACAGGTGCTGGTCACGAAGTGGTTTTTTGTTTGAATGGATTAAGACCGTGCCTTTAGAAGATCTGAACTCAGCTCTTCATGCTTATTTTGCCAGCTAAGCCCAGCCACATTCCCAGGAGTAGCATGACTGTGCAAAGAGCCTGCGGGAGTTCCCTACCGTCCTTCCTGCTCAGCCCTCTGAGGTGGTCGAAGTCGTAGCTCTTGATCACCTTCACAGGGCCTGATATGTATAACATAACAGATAATATGCGTCCAGCCTGCAAACAACCCTTGAGTTACATCAACAGCACAGACACCCCGGCATATAAGACGTTGCCAAGGCTGTTGAGAGAGGCCTGACATGGAGAGCTGTTTGCAATAGCTAAAGGTTTCAGAAGTAGGAAGCAGTTAATTTAAGCCTTGAGAACGAACTGGTTTAGAAATCCGTATTTATGAGCCTGGCGCTGGTGGTGCACATCTTTAATCCTAGCAGAAGTAGGTTGATTGCAAAGTTCAAGGCCAGCCTGGTCTGAAGAGTGAGTTCCAGGACAGGCAGGGCTGCACGGTGAGGCCCTGTCCACAATCACAAAACCACAAACCATCCTTATGGGTTGTATTTTTGAGTAACAAAGGCAACTGTAAAATGCACAGGGTGTATTCATTACTTGTGCATTGCTGAGACAGAACGCTCAGTTAAGAGGGTTTCTTCTGGCTCGCACGTCCTTAGCTCAGAGCCACCTGCTCCTGCCTCCCAAGTGCTGGGGCTAAAGGTGTGCACCACCACGCCTGCCTAGCATGTAAAAGTCTGCAAAATGCTATCTATGTGTCTGCTCTTAAAATCTTCCCACCTCCTCTTCTGCATAGATCCTGAGCCCCAAGGAGGGATGCTGACACTGACCTCCCATTCAAAGCTACCATTCTAATGTCCTTTATTCTCTGAATATTAGCCAGTGTGTGTTTGTGTGTTAATAGCCGTCCACTGCAGAAAAAGAAGCTTCTCTGGTGAGAGGAACGCAGTGATCTATGGGACCAGCAACAAGGCATTAGGAGATTTTATGGCTATGTCCCTTGAGCAGAATAAGATCGGTTTCTCCCCTAGGCTCACAATCTCTCTCCATGGGTACCTGAACTATTAAGTCTCAGAAATGGATTCCATCTATGGAGCCAGCTTTCAATCCACTTTTTAAAGAGTGATTGGTTACTTTCCTAACATCTGGGCCATTATTGCACCACTGGGCATATCTCGCCAGCAGATTGTTGTAGCTCGCAAGGTTGTCAGCTGGGTGAGATTGGTGACTACTTTCCTCTGGGAGTATACACAGAACCTTCCAGCTGGCCTGTAGGGGTGAAGCTTCCACGTCAAAACCCTTCCAGCTTCTGAATCAAGTTTGTGGGGTCTTCAGCAGTAGGCTTTTCCTGTCAGGTACTACAGGGCAGCACGGTCCTCCTTCTTTGAAAGATGCCGTCCTCCCCATAGCCACTGTCTCTCCACCTCACCCCCGTGGATGTTTGTTCGTTCTTTTTGAGATTTTCATGATGCGTGCGTGTGTGTGTGTGTGCGTGCGTGCGTGCGTGCGTGCGTGCGCGCGCAGCCCTGGCTGTTGCGGAACTCACTCTAGACCAGGCTGGCCTCGAACTCAGAAATCCGCCTGCCTCTGCCTCCCGAGTGCTGGGATTAAAGGCGTGCGCCACGACACCCACCTCCTGTAGACATTCTAAACGAAACACACAAATCTTCAGCTTGAAAGCAGTGTCCAGGGGCTGGAGCAATGGCTCAGGGGTTAGGAGAGCACTTGAAGCTCTTGCAGAGAACCTGGGTTAGGTTCCCAGCACCCACATAACAGTTCATAGCTAACTCCAGTTCCAAGGGAGCTGACCCTCTTCTGGCCTCAAGGGAATCAGGCACACACATGGTATGCAGACATAGATGCAAAAGGAAACACTTGTGTACACATACATACACACTTTAAATCAACTCATGAGAAAACGTGCGGTGTGCTCTAGCTCCTGTGGGTCTGTTGCGCTCCCGTGCACACACCCACTTCCATACACATAATAAACGTAACTTTTAAGTTCATGTAGGAGACAGTGGCCGAGTTCCAATCACCTCGGAATAACTATTACACTTTATTATTATTTATTAGTTTATTATTATTGGTTTACTTTTTAACTGCTGAGCCATCCCTCCAGCCCCATTTTTATCATTTCTGTGTGGAAACTAGAGGGCACCCAGCAGGGATCTGTTTCTCCTTCCATTCTGTGGGTCCTTACCCACTGAGCCATCTTTGATAGTTCACAGCAGGTATTTTAGTTTATTGCACTGGGTACACTGCCAGGCCAGCCTCTGTAGCTCTTCAGTGTAGGCTTGGATTTTTCAAAACCGACATTTATTTATTTATTTATTTATTTATTTAGGCTTTTCAAGACAGGGTTTCTCTGTGTAGCCCTGGCTGTCCTGGAACTCACTCTGTAGACCAGGCTGGCCTCGAACTCAGAAATCCACCTGCCTCTGCCTCCCGAGTGCTGGGATTAAAGGCGTGCGCCACCACGGCCCGCCCAAAACCGAATTTTTTAATGAGGGTTCTTAAATGCTTTAGCCTGCCTTCTAGCCCACCACCCACCAGAGGTAAGTGGGAGAGAAAAGATGTACGGATACGGGGAAGCGGACCTGTTTAGAAATTGTGCTCTGGAGCAAATCCAGTCTGCGTGGTCAGGATACAAGCAGTCCGATTCAGCACTGTCCGGATAGCAAACAGGAATCAGCAGCAGTGGTACCACCCAGCAGAAACAGCCAGGCCTCCACTGAATCGGCATGAGGCAGCAGGAGTGAGCAGGACCAGCAGGGATACCAGGGGAAGTTCTCTGCCATGCCTCTCAACAAAGTGAAGATCAGCAAAGACAAGACATACGAGAGCCGGGCAGTGGTGGCGCACGCCTTTAATCCCAGCACTCGAGAGGCAGAGGCAGGTGGATTTCTGAGTTCGAGGCCAGCCTGGTCTACAGAGTGGTTCCAGGACAGCCAGGGCTACACAGAAACCCTGTCTCGACTGAAAAAAAAAAAAAAAAAGACACACAATAGACCAAGGAAGTTGCAAAGCCAGCGATGCAAGCCCATCATCACTGTCCATCGGGTCCTGTTTGTACTCCCTGCAAACATCACATGTCTTCCCACGGTTCTCGCCTCAGCAAAACACCATGTGAGTCTGCATCACCCGACATCCAGAAACTTCCTCTTCTCTCTGCCAATTGGCTGAGTGGCAGAACACCACCAGAAGTTCTTTGGTGTGTTTCTTTCTAAGAAGTCATGACAAATGATGACTGATAAGGAATGGCTAGGTACCAATACCATCCAGCATCTTCCACTGTCTGTTGGGTCATAGTTACAGTCCTTCTTCCCATCACGCTTCCTTTCATGAGTCTGCTTTAGCAAAACACCCTTTCACCTGTGTGTCCCAGTAAAACATCATCGACATAACTGACTTTCCAAAGAAACCAGAACTTTCCACTTCACCTCAGCCTCCTGGCTCTTCCTGGCTAGTCTCTCTGGTGGACAGCACTAAGCCCGACTGCCTGCTGCGGTTGGCTTAAAATATTACTAGTCTCTATAGTACTATCAAATCTACCTCCAGCAACTAGGCGGTGGGGTAACGTCTCACAGACAGGCTGTATTCTTTACTTTCCTATTGCTGTGATAAAACACTGACATAAGTAACTTAAGAGAGAAAGGTTTTATTTTGGCTCACACTCCCAGAGGGACACAGTCCACCCTGATAAGAAGACAGAGCAGCAGGAGCAGGAAGCTGATCATGCCTGTCTTAGTCAGGGTTTCTATTCCTGCACAAACATCATGACCAAGATGCAAGCTGGGGAGGAAAGGGTTTATTGAGCTTACACTTCCACGCTGCTGTTCATCATAAAAGGAAGTCAGGACTGGAACTCAAGCAGGGCAGGAAGCAGGAGCTGATGTAGAGGCCATGGAGGGATGTTGCTTATTGGCTTGCTGCTCCTGGCTTGCTCAGCCTACTTTCTTATAGAACCTAAGACTACCAGCCCACAGATGGTACCACTCACAAGGGGCCCTCAACCCTTGATCACTAATTGAGAAAATGCCTTACAGCTGAATCTCATGGAGGCGTTTTCTCAACTGAAGCTCCTTTCTCTGTGATAACTCCAGCTTGTGTCAAATTGACACACAAAACCAGCCAATACAGTACCGCATCCACAGTCAGGAGGCCGAGCGGTGACCAGGAAGCAATGCTGGTCTGTAAACCCTTCCTCCAGCGAGACTCCACCTCTTAAAGATCCCGTTGTATAAACTGACTACATGACCACTCTATGGTATGGTTATTGGGAAGATTTTTATTGTAGATACAAGAGACTAGCCAGAACCATCTGGAAGAGTCTAGTGCAGAGAAAGCAGACTGGTCGTGGCCAGCAGACTGGACCTGGCCATGAGAAACAGCAGCAGAGCAGAGAGAGGGAGTCAGCAAGCATAATTAAGATAATAAAGAGAATGGGGGGGGGGAGCCTATGAACTGGAGGATGAGAGGGGCTAGGATGGACTCTGGAAAGTGTAACAGGTCCTTGTAATGCTGATGGAGCCTGGAGGCCATGTGCTTCCAAATACTAACAGATACGCACCACAGATAGATCGTTTTATCCCTTCTGCCTTCTAGAATTTGAGGAAATGGAGTTTCCTTTGGACCCGACATGTCACTAGCGTGTCACATGAGCCAGTGGGGGGCAATTCACCTTCTGACTACAACAGACCAGATTCCATTCCACGTGCAAATATCCAGGAATGAGGAGTCAGCAAATGGCCGTATACTTCTCTTGCTAGGTTCCTGTCTCTGCTTTGGGGCAGGACTGCCAGGATCGAGGATGAGAGGTCACTAGGTGGACATACCACCTCTGATGATAAATCTGGAAGGCCAAGTGGTCGGTTGGAGGAGCAAACATAACACTAAGCTTTGAATAGGGTTGTTTTGGACACAGTAGCTAACTAAGATACTGCTGCACCCAAGTCTCCATGAATTTTTACGTTAATGCTCCACCCAAATACAGAACATTTCCGTGGCCTTCCCGGTCCATCCCTCTCTGCTTCCTGGGGAGTGCACTTTGATGAGTTTCTCCTGCATGGAATCATGGGTTGTACTCTTCCGTGTCTGGCTTCTCATTCGGCTGTCTTTGATTCTGTCCTGTGGCTCATGTAGTCCTCTGCTCTGTCAGTGCTGAGTGGAATTTCATTATATAAACACTGTGTCCGCCGGGCAGTGGTGGTGCACGCCTGTAATCCCAGCACTAGGGAGGCAGAGGCAGGCTGATTTCTGAGTTCGAGGCCAGAGTGAGTTCCAGGACAGCCAGGGCTACACAGAGAAACCCTGTCTTGAAAAACCAAAAAAAAAAAAAAAAAAAACCAAACAAAAAATAAACCAAACACTGTGTCCACTCTGCCGAGGTTGTGTGTGTGTGTGTGTGTGTGTGTGTGAGAGAGAGAGAGAGAGAGAGAGAGAGAGAGAGAGAGAGAGAGAAAGTATGGGGTGTGTGTGGGTTCGTGTGTGGGGTGTGTGTGTGAGTGCGCATGTGGTATGTTTGCAGGCGTGTGAGGGCGTGAGAGGACTGGGGAGGTGAGAAGCCTTATGAAGTCAGTTCATTCATTCTACCCTCATGTGGGTTCCAGGGAAGCGTAAGTAGCAAGTGCCCACAGATCCATCACTACACCACACTTTATGCTTTTACAGCCTACGGCCAGTGACCCTGGTCAGAGCAGGTCTCTTTTGCTGTCTGTCTGTCTTATCTATCGATCAACCGATCGATCGATCGAAGTGCTGGGATCAAACCTAGGAACATGCAGAAGCCAGGCAAGGTCACCGAATCCAAGATTTAAAAGGCACTAGAGGAGCCCACTAGCTGTTGGCCGACTTCGGTCCATGTACACACATTTCAGGCAACAGGGTGAGGAAGGCGCAGAAGACTCTGAAGTGACTTCAAAGGAATCATTCAGCTCTAGGGTGGCTGTCATCAGAGATAAGGTCAGGGAGGCTGATCTGACTGGCAGCTTTGTGTAGAAGCCAAGTTCTGGAAACAAGATTGCACACCCTGCTGGCACTGAGACGTAGGTGTGATCCAAGGAGGGGGAACACGGGGCTGTTCTGGGATGGCCACACTTGGATCCCTGCCTGTGCCCCTTGTGTTTGAGGGGCACAGTAAAGAAACCACCTAAATGACCACACCGTGATTAGGAAGGTTTTAGTAGAGATAAGAGAGAATTGTCAGAAGCATGGGGGGGGGGGGTCTGCCACGGCTTCCTCTCAGGGGACAGAGAGGGGAGCAGAGAGAAAAGGTGGAGAATGGAGGAGACTGGCAATTGCTCAGCTGTGGCAGCAAAGATGGCAAAAATGGCGGGAGAGTCCTGCCAGGTATAAGGGGTTAGCAGTGGTGAGAAGAGAGCTGGCTAGCTGGAACAGGGCAGCTGCGGGCCTATCAGAGTTAACAGAGAGCTAGATGCCCTCTCTGGAGATTGGGGGTGCTTACAAGTGTGTGTGTGTGTATGTGTGTGTGTGTAACTTTACAAGGTTTCTAAGGAGAGGCTAGCCTGAGCTAAACCTAGACTCAAATTTGGACCAAGTCAGTGGATCTGCCCTTTTGGAGGGGAAATGACTTAGTGTGCCTGTGGTGGTCTCAAGGACTGGTTGTGGGTCCATGGCTGTGGGTCTACCCTCTCCTGGGACTAAGACTGGTTCCACCCCTCATACCCTCAACTGCTCTTCCCTCCCACCCCACCCCACACCCAACGCCACCAAGTCTCTTCTGCCTTCTCTCCTTAGCGGTTAGGATTTAAAATGTTTGATCATGTGACTCAGAACCCCAAAGTCCACACTGGGATTATGGATATGTGCCCTCTCACCGGGATTACCTAGCATCTGGAGATTGGGGCTCAGATCCTCACATGGGTACTACCATGTGATTAGCTCAGGCTGGACCCAAATTTGCCTCATAGCCCAAGGCTAGCTCTGAACTCCTGATGCCCCTGCCTCCACCTTTCATACCCTTGGATTACAGGCGTGCACCACCAGGTCCAGCTCCAGCTTGCTTGTATTGCACCTCCAGTTATGGACTTTTGTCAGTGCAGTGGGTGTCTGGCTGGTGTGTTCACTCCTACGGCTCATTCTACGGAGACATGATTGCTTCCTCACTGTAGACTGAGGGCATGTGGTGCTTTCAATGATTTGCTTCTATGAACCTAAGAACAATACTATGAAGGCTAGTAATTGTTTCCCCAAGGTATCTGTGGAGTCTGGGTAAGGATTTCCCCAGGGCACAGCCTGGGGAATGCATTGCTTGCCCAAAGTGCTTGTAACCATTTCCCTACCTGCCAGGAGGTTCCCGAGAGTCAATGTTTGTGCTTTCCAGACTCATCTAGATAAGATGTTGGCTTGTCGAGGTACTTCCTCCCCACCCCGTGAGAGAAGGATCTGCCCCATGACGGTTTGCACTCACCAGCTGTTCATGGGTGCCATGTTGGCACCAGTACACAGTCAGCTCTGCAGCAAGTAGCCTTGAGGACAGCCAGCAAATGCCGCTGCTGGCAGGAGGCTGTTCAAAGGGGTGCACAGGTACCTCTGAGATGTTAAAATAGAGACAGAAGCGGATGTGTCTCCCCTCTAGCCCTGTGCTGCCTATTCCCTCTGACATCCTGAGGCATGGCTCCTTCCTCTTTGAAAACAGAAACCTGATGCTTACTTCTCTAAGGTTTGGCATGGACAAGATCATTTTCTTTCTCTGTTTGCTTTTCTGAGAATGGTTCTCACTGCCAGGAAGGTTACCTTGTCTAGCCCTCTTCTGCATTTGGACTGAGCCTCAGAGAGGGTAAGCAGCTTGGTCTGAGTCACATAGCCAGAGAGTAGCAGAGCTGGGATCTTTAAGTCTGATTCTAGAGCCCTGTGCACCACTGCGAGCCCCCCACCCCCAGTTTTTATTGGGTGTCTCTTTCCCCACCTTAATATGTTTTCTGTGACATCTGAAAAAGGGGACCACAAACACTCCAGCCGGAATCCATTCCTTCCTTACCCTGGAGGTCCATTCGGGTCCAGCTTCCAGATGCTTCTTTTGAGGGAGGACATGGGTCAGTTCCCCTCTGTGCTCAGCACACAGTAGGACAGCACAAAGACTGGATGAGCTGGGTGTGCCCTTTCCTGTAACCTCATCTCCTGCAGGAGGCTCAGGATCTGGCTTGGTTGGCAGTGTTAGCTAATGAGCCTGCTCTCCGTCCTCAGCACCCCAGAAAACTCAGCGCAGTGAGTGACACAGGCCTCTAATCCCAGCCAGGAAGTGGAAGTCGGAGGATCAACGAACGTCCTCCTTTGCTACACAGCAAGTTTGAGGCTAGCCTGTTACAAATGAAACCTTGTCTCAGGAAAAAGTAAACCAAATGAAACACTTCAGTATGGTGCCCTCAAAACCTTGCCAGGGAAGAAGAAAGCTCACTCTCACTGCCAAGGTGGGCAGCAGAGACTTGGGGTGTCCTGGTTGGTGTTGGTTGTATTCGACCTTTCTTGGCCACTTTATACCATGGAAGAAGCTACAGGGGCTCCTTCAACAGCCCCTGGAGCCACACTACCTCCCAGTGGGAATCTGAAGGCAGCTAGGCGAGCTACATACTATGGGTGGATTATTTGCCTGCAAAGATCAGGAATATGAGAACAGGGAGCCTGGAATTTGGAGTATCTGAGCTCATGTTTCTCAGAAGCAGAGCGGGCAGGTGCTGTCCTTGTCCCCCGATCTGGATCTGTGGTGGTGGGAGAGTAACAGGGCAGAGCCACCTCCCTGGACTCCTGTGGCCTTCTGTGGCTCAACGACTGTCTAGTTGAATGCTTCAGAGACAGCAGAAGGTCCTCATTCATAAAAAGCCACTCGTCCCTTGCCAACTTACTGCCGTGTGTATCTGCCCCTTGAGCAGCAGCTTTGAGACCTGTGGAAAAAGAAAGTTCATCCCACGACATTTCCGCCTTGTCTTACTCAGGCCTACTGCCCACGACAATGGCTCGGCTCTCCTCCCTTCTGAGTCTTTTATTTTTGTTTTGCACGTGTGTGTGCCTGGTGCTCAGGGAGGTCAAAAGCGAGCATCAGATCCCTTGGAACTGGACTTTGGGACCACCATGTGGGTGCTGGGAGCCAAACCAAATTCTCGGTAAGAGCTTTTAAATCTCGAGCCATCTCTTCAGTGCCCTGACCCCACTGTGGTCTTCTTATGAGACTTCTCCCAAATGTAAACTTGAACTGTGTAGATGGGGTTTTTGCCTCACAATCATAGAATAGAATAGAAGAAAAAAGATAAATATCTGGTACACATGTGTGGTGTCGAGCATTGAACCTAGAACCCTATGCATTCAAGAGCTAGGTATATTTGTTTTAGGACCAAAACTTGGGGGCTGGAGAGATGGCTTGGTGGTTGAGAGCACATGCTATTCTTTCAGAGGACCTGGGTTCAGTTCCCAGCACCCATGCGGTAGCTCACAACCATCTGTAACTCCAGTTCTAGGGATCCCATGCCTACCCCCCATCCCTGCAGCCAGTGACACATATGTAGCACATTGTATATATACTCAGGTGAGATGCTCATACACATGAAATAAAAATTTAAAAATCTAAAATAAAACTAGTTTTTTGGTTTTTTTTTGGGGGGGGGGGTTGTTTTGGTTTTGGTTTTGGTTTTTCGAGACAGGATTTCTCTGTGTAGCCCTGGCTGTCTTGGAACTCACTCTGTAGACCAGGCTGGCCTCGAACTAGGAAATCCGTCTGCTTCTGCCTCCCGAGTGCTGGGATTAAAGGCGTGAGCCACCAGTGCCCCGCTATAAAACTAGTTTTAAATTACTAAAAACATTTTTCTTTTTTTAAAAAAATATTTATTGATTTATTTTATGTACATGAATACACTGTTCCTGTCTTCAGACACCCCAGAAGAGAGCATCGGATCTCATTACAGATGGTTGTGAGCCACCATGTGGTTGCTGGGAATTGAACTCAGGACCTCTGGAAAGAGCAGTCAGTGCTCTTAACCACTGAGCCATCTCTCCAGCCCAAAACATTTTTGTTTTAAAGACAGAGTTTCATTATGTAGCCTGGAACTTGTTCATACTCAAATTGGCCCCAAACTCCCAGGGAGCTGGTTGCCTCTGCCTCCCGAGTGCTGGGATTAGCGATGTAATCCCAGCGATATAGACTTCACTATACCCAGCTTCAAACTGTTTACTTTTTGAGAGCCATGGAGATGGCCTAGCAGGTGCATGTGCTTGCCATGAAGTCAGCCTGAATTCAATCCCTGGAGTCCACATGGTGGAAGAAACAGACCGAGCAGCTCCTTCAAGTTGCTCTCCGACCTTTGCATGCAAGGTAGCAGGTGTACCCCTGCCCTACACTGAATGAATGAATGAATGAATGAATGAATGAATAAATAAAGTGTAACCCATTTAAAAAATCATTTCATTTCTGATCAGAAACCCATCCAATTGGTTGGGCATTGAGGGGCTCTGTCCCCTTCCCTGGAGGCTCTCCAAGTCTGTAGGGACTTGTGTGTTGTCCAGAGGTTTCATTTCTATGATTAAATGCTTTGCCCTAAAATACAGTAAAGCTAGATTTGGCTCCCATCCCCACCATCCGGATGGCTTTTGTTCTGTATACTCATGTGTGTGCCTCAGTTTCTCTGTAGACTCCCATCCACCTACTCAGTCTTTCATTTTTGTGGGGCGACTAGAACACAGTTTGAGGACTGGCCTCGGTTGCTGAGCAGTCAGCCGTTGCCAGGGTTTCACTGTTTTCACAGAACACTACTGTGAGCCTCTACTCACTAAGCAAATATTTGTGAATCAGGATCTGCTGTGTCCAGGTACCTTCCCTGAGGGCTTAGAGACAAGCAGGGGAAGCCAGTGCCATCCTGGGAGCCCCTGAGCAGTATGTGCCCTGCCTGGTGCAGGGTGAAAGAGAAGAGATTTGGGGGTTTGTTTGTGGGTTGTTTTGTTTTTTTTTGTTTGTTTGTTTGTTTCTAAGACAAAGTATGTAGGCAACCCAGGCTGGTCGTCTGGGACTCAGGGTCTTCCATCCTCAGTCTCACTGATGCTCAGATCACAAGCGTTCACCACCACACCCTGTCTCTGTACACATACCAAGCACAATAAATTTAGAATAACAACCTTTACTCCCGTAAGCCCTGTGCTGTCCACCTTCGCTGTGGGCTTGATTGGATCTGGAATTACCTGGGAGACGTAACCGGGACCGGTCTGTAAGGGTGTAACTGAGTAGGGAAGGCCCAGCTATATTATAGGTGGCACAATCCCATGGCCTGAGGTCCCCAACTGAACGGAAAGGAGGAAGTGAGCTGATCGCTCGCATTGATCTCCCTGCTTCCTGACTGCAGTGTGACCAGCCACCCCCCAATCCTGCCCAGTACCTTCCCCACTGTGATGGGCCATGTCCTCAAAACACATGCCCTAAGTCATTTTTCTCATGTTGAGAGGCCAAACCTACTCCATCTTGGGACCGGCCTCCATCTTAAAAAAGTCTGGGAACCCCAGCTGCACCCAAGTACCAGGAAGGACCCCATGACTTTGACCCACACCCCAGAGTTACTCCCTAGCAACAGTTAATCAAAGATTAGTCTGACTGTTTCAGACGGGCATTCAGACCGTTTGTGATTGTATACAGTCTTGCTTCAGAGCACCCACTTGTCAGCTTACAATAGTCATTCAGTTAGATGCTTGCCTGGATGGACAAGCCCTCATTTGCCCCCATTTCCTATAAAACCTTGTCCCGATGAGAATTCGGGGCTGCTTCAACCAAGCCTTCCTGTGGTTCAGCCGTGAGTAGGCCCAAACTTGAGTTTGTACTAAAGAGACCCTAATATGATTCCATCGGAAATGGTTCCTTGGTAGTCTTTTGGGGTTCACGAATACTTCCTGGCGCGACATTGTCAACAAAGCAAGGGAAGTCACCAAAACACACACTTCCCGTGTCCTATGACAATGTCCTATGAGGTGTTACTGTTTTCTCCTTTGTTACAGTTAAGCTAGGCACCATAATATTCTAAAACTTGTGAGTTTGGGTCAGTGAAATGGCTTTGTGGGTAAAGGAGCTTGCCGCCAAACCCAAGGTCCAGAGTTCAATTCCTGGGTCCCACGGGGTGGAATGAGGGGGCTATTCTAGTTTGCTTTTCTGTTGCTCTGATAACACCATGACCAAAAGGAGCTCGGAGAGGAAAGGGTTCGTTTGGCTGCAATTACAATCATGGAAGAAGCTTGCCAGGAACTGGGAGGCAGGACTTAGGGGCTCCCTCCCACCTCCCCCCATCCCTGCTTAGCTTCCTTTCTTTTTTTTTCTTTTTTTGTTCTTTTGAGACAGGGTTTCTCTTTTTAGCCCTGCTGTCCTGGAACTCACTCTGTAGACCAGGCTGGCCTCAAACTCAGAAATCCGCCTGCCTCTGCCTCCCAAGTGCTGGGATTAAAGGCGTGCGTCAGAGGGGGGCAGTTCTTAACGGAGGGTTCCTCTTACCATGTAAGTCAAGGTGACAGCTGAAAATAACTACAGCAAGAGTCTACGTCAGAAAATTATCCTTTGACCTCCACATGTGCCCACAACTTGAACATACACACAAAAAAATTATTTATTATCTATTTATTTGTTTCTTATTTGAGACAAGATCGGGTTATATAGCATTGCCTGACCTCAGACTCATAGAGACCTGCCTCTGAAGTGCTGACATTAAAGGCACAGCAAGCCCAGCTTAAATGCGCGCGCGCGCGCGCACACACACACAAATAAGGTATTTTCAATTCTTTTTTTTTTTTTGGTTTTTCGAGACAGGGTTTCTCTGTGTAGCCCTGGCTGTCCTGGAACTCACTCTGTAGATCACAGGCTGGCCTCGAACTCAGAAATCCGCCTGCCTCTGCCTCCCGAGTGCTGGGATTAAAGGCGTGCGCCACCACTGCCCAGCTCAATTCATTCTTATTTTGAGCATGGCTGTTGTACCCACATGCATACCATGCGTGCGTAGTGCCCCTAGTGGCCAGAAGAGGGCACCAGATCCTCTAAAACCTGAGTTACCGATGGTTTAAGTCCCCATGTCCATGCTGGGATTTGAACCCTGGTCCTTTCCAATAGAAGCAACTGCTGAGCTGCCTCTCTAGCACCCAGAGCTTAAGATGGACGGATAGATGGACAGACAGACAGATAGATAGATAAAATCTTCATCTGGTTTCCTCATCGGCGTCCTAGTTTCTTGGTCGGCCACAGGCACCCTGCCTCTCCCTAGCCACTAGCAGAAAACCAAGCATTATCTGTGAATCACCTGGCTCACCTAGCCTGTCCCTCATCCAAGACTCTGTGGCAATAGCTTTGCTGATTCACTCTCCAGCCATCCCATCTTTCTGAATCACTGACCTTAACCTCCCCTCCCTTCCATGACTCTCTGGCTGGAGTGTGCTCCAATCCCCTTCCCCACTGTGTTCTACTCAGAGATTGGAGGTCACGTGTCCCCTTCTGATACCAAAGCATGTCACCTGCCAGGCGCAGCCATTTTGTCACCTCTATAACTCCTGTGAGGCTTGGAAATTACTGCCTGTTTTGCAAATAGAGGGCCCTACTGCATGTAAACAGCAGTAAAAAGCCAGGGAGTTGATCTGTCCGTCTGACCCCAGACCCCCTCCCAGGCCTCTGAGTTCATCATGCCTCCCCTTCCAGGGAAGCCCAGAGCTGTCTCCTGCCCTCCTCCCCTCCCCCCACCATCTCTAATCTCCAGTCCCCAGCTTCCAATGTTGCAGCTCAGCCTGCTCTCCCTCCCTCCCTCCCTACCCCTGCGGCAATCTAGCCTTGCGCAATGTAGTTAATTACACGGTGCCTTGGATGGGTCTCTGGTTACTTCACGTTTGCTTGTCAGACTCCCAGGAAGCTTGTTGGTATCTAGTCTGGGGGAGTTGAGGTGGCACTTCTCCTTGTTCCCATTGCCAAAAGCCATTGGCTTCTTCTTGTCACATGTCACACACACACACACACACACACACACACCGACCCCTAACCAAAGCCCACCTTCCAAATCTAACAATTACATGTCTGAAGCGATCTGCGTGAGATGGAACACTGGAAGGCTCCCTCCTTAGTGGGTGCCAGACTGTCTATTTCCAGTTTGGATCAACAAAATCATCAGTTGACAGGAACTCCAGGAAAGACATAATCGTCCCCACCATTAGAGAGGCTGGGGCCAACTGGGACTAGGAGGGAGACAACTTGATGTCTCAGTTCTAATTCCGGTCCTGCTGCCATGGGGTGATGGTGGTGAGGGTTGTGATGGTGGAGGAGGAAAGGGAGGAAGGGTAAAGGGGAGGAGAGAATATAGAAGAGGAGGGAGAAGAGGGAAAGAGGAGGAGAGGGACGAGGGAGAGGAGGAGGAGGGGGAGCTGTGGGAGGGGATGGAGGAAGGGAAAGAGGAGAGGGAGGAGGGGGAGGAGAAGAAGGGGAAGAATGCAGAGGAGGAGGGAGAAATACAGAGAAGGAGGAGGGGAGGAGGAGGGAGAGGAGGAGGGAGAGGAGGAGGGGAAGGAGGAGACTAGGAAAGCTTTTGCTACCTTAGTGATCTGCAGTGACATTTTTGGGCTGTGAGGAAATTTCCTCCTCTCCAGGAGTCATGCTGGGCAGCCCTAGAACTAACGCTGGTCCCCAAGCCCCTGTCCCTTACCAAAACATCTCTCTGCCCTGATCCTGATATCCCCACATGGGACCTCATGAGCCTGGACCCCCATCCACAAGCTGTTTATCTATGTGACCGTCTTGGAATGATCCAGCTCTCTCCTCTCTTACCTCCTGTACACCAACTGGAGAGATGGCTCGGGGCTTGATGTTCTCTCTGAGGACCTGGGTTCAGTTCCCAGCACCTACATCAGACGGCTCACAACTGCCTGTGATTCCAGCTGTAGGGCATCCGATGCCCTCTGCTGGCCTCTGGAGCCGGCCCAGGGCTGGGAGGCAGGCGAGAGGGCACGGACCAGGCCAGGGCCAGGGAGACAGTAAGAGGTGAGAAGGAGGTTTGAGACTGCTGATTGGTTATTGACAGAAGTTGGGAAGAGGGACTCTCTCATTGGAGGAATTGCCTCCATCAGATTGGCCTGTGGGCAAGTCTGTCGGGTATTTTCTTGATTAATGATTGATGGGAGAGGGCCCCGCCCACGGTGGGCGGTGCCGTCCCTAGGCAGGTGGTCCAGGGTTGTGTAAGAAAGCAGGCTGAGCTAGCAATGGGGAGGGAGCAAGCCAGTAAGCACCGTTCCTCCATAGCCTCTACATTAGTTCCTGCCATCCTGCCCTGACTTTTCTTCAGGATGAGCCTTAAACTGTGAGCTGAAATAACCCTTTCCTCCCCAAGTTGCTTTTGGTCACGGTGTTATCACAACACTGGAAAGCAAACCAGGGCAAACACCGAAAGCCTAACTTCTCCTCTGTTACATTTTTGCCCAGAGCCAATCCTAAGGTAAGAATAGAGAGAGGTGCATGTATAAGAACTTTCCAGAGTCTGAGGAGGCTGGGGGAGGGGTATGGGGTGGTATGAGTTACTCCTCCCCTTTGAAAGCCAAAGCCACCTGGCAGTCCACACTGGGAATGAGGGGGGCGTGGCGGCTAGGGGCGTGGCGTGCAACTTTGTCCCCTGTAAGTGAAGAGCAGTCTGTCAGTTGGGGAGGCACAGGGCGAGGCAGAGATTTTGCAACTGGATGCTGAGGGCTGAGAGGCACCGACTCTGTGGACTCGGCCCAGAGCGGGAAGCAGGGAATGCCCCGCTGCTGGGTGCGCTCCGGATGGGTGGAGAGCGCTGAGGAGCCTGTGCCCGATATGAGTCTAGCTAGGTCATGAAGTCAGCATGGGGTCTGCAGGACAACGCCCCTGCCCATGACTCTGAGGACTGTCTACATTTCATCCTGGGGTCCCTTGTCAGCCCTTTGGGGTGCCTCTCAGCAAAGCTAAACAGGCCCAGGCAGTGGCCGGATGAACCACCTGTGGATGCCTGGCTGGGCTGGTAGAGTTGCCACATTCCCGGCTCTTGGCTGGCGAGGAAGGAGAGACTGAGCCAAGGCAGACAGGTGTGGGTTCTTCCTCCGCTGGGAAGGCCCGGAAGATGGACGAACAGGTGTTCAAAGGAGACCCAGACACCCCTCATTCCATCTCGTTCTCCGGGAGCGGGTTCCTTTCCTACTACCAGGCTGGGGCCGTGGACGCTCTGCGAGATCTGGCCCCGAGGATGCTGGACACGGCCCATCGCTTTGCAGGGACGTCAGCTGGCGCAGTGATTGCGGCCTTGGTCATCTGCGGAATTGAGATGGGTAAGACCTTTCTTCTGGTGGTGTCTCTGAAGGGGGCTGCTGGAGGGACTCCACAGACCTGTGGGACTGTGTTCCAAAGATGTTCAGGGGCAGCCATGTTGAGAAGGAGGCATCCAAGCGGAGACTGCACAAAGGAAGGGAACATGCAGAGAAAGAACATTTCTGGAGCCCCAGGTGACAGACCTGAGGGGAGGACTGGGAGTGAGGTTAAAGTAGGAAGCAAGGGAGGGATCAGGTGACTTGAGACTCTGCCAGCCAGCTCCAACCCAGTGCTGACGCATGTGGGGTGCCGAGTGTGCCCCCAAGCTGAGTCCTAGCTCTGGCATTCAGTTCTGTACCCACATTCAGTTCTGAAGCCAGTTGCTGAGTTCCCCGTCTTCCATTTTCCACCATCAGGACAATCCTCGTGATGGCCTGACCCGGGTTTGTCAAAGGAGGAATGTCACTGATAGGGGTGATCTGCTTTGTGACCTGGGCATGGAGTGCTGGAAACCACCAACTGTCTGGTTTGGGAGTTTCAAGGATGCTCAGCTGCTGGGTTAGAGGTGCCAGAGTAGAAAGCAGCTAGGGGATGAGCGTGCTATGAGGTATCAGCTATTGGATCTAGCCTTGAAAACTCTATGTAGCTGAGGATGACGTTGACTTCTGATCGTCCTGCCTCCTCTCTGCAGGGGTAACAGAGAGATTGCATTTAGAATGTGCTAAAAAGTCGAGAGCAACTGAAATGTCAGCTATTGAATCTGAGGAGTCTGCAGCCAGTGGGGGTGGGGCTTTGCCCTAAAGGGTATCATTGGGGTCCTCACTAATTGCCACACACAGGCAAGGGACTGTCTCCTTTTTAATATACTTTATAAGTAACAATGGGACAAGAGAGTAAAACTTTCTGCCCACCCTGCAGATGCCAGGCCTTTGGAAAGGTAAGCCCCTCCTGGGGTTGCAGGCTCCCTGCCCTGGAGACAGGGTCCCTGGGAGGAGGCCCTGGCCTTTTGGGTCCCTGCAACTGCTCTCTCACTCCCCTATCTTTGTTTTATTTAGGCAGGGTCTCATGTAGCACAGGCTAGTTTTGAACTCTCGATGTAGCCAAGGATGACCTTGTGATCCCCCTGCCTCCTCTCTGCAGGGGGAACAGCCATCCACTTCCATGCCCACTTTTGCGGTGCTGGGAATCGAACCTAAGGCTTTGCACAGGCTGGGCAAACACTCTCCCCAGTGAGCCACATCCCCAGCCTTGGCCTCTGCTGCCTTATAGAGTAAGTTCTTAAAACTATACCCTCCTAGATTTAATCCCGGTGCTCAGGAGGCAGACGCAGGCAGATCTCGTGAGTTCAAGGCCAGCCTGGTCTACAGAGTGAGTTCCAGGTCAAGGCTACACAGAGAAACCCTGTCTCCGAAGTGAGTTTAGAGCAAAACCTTTGGAAACCTACTTAGTCAGCCTGAGGCTACCAGGGACCACAGGGATTGCAGTGATGAAGAGGCCTCCAGGAGGGATCAAGACCTAGACCCAGGATGGGTCATGAGTAGAGCAAGATGTAAAAAGGGGTGAGGTGTGTTTGGACCAATCCAGGTCAGTCATTTAGTGTCCCGTGATTTCCTGATAACCGGAATATCTTTTGTATCAGATCCTGTTTGAAGTCTTTAATGTATAGTAAACTCATCCAGACTTTACAGCTCCTTCTGAGGAGGAAACTATTATCTCCCTTTATACCAAGGAGGAAACAGAGTCATGGGACACTTACACAGCCTGAGGTCACATAAACAGTCCGTGGGAAGTTCAACCTGAACCTAGTCTGTCCGGAGTAGACACTTGAATGCCTTAAACCATGTCGCTGCTTGGCAAGGTAGACCCCCCCACTCCCTGAGGGATACTGGCTTTGTGGCTGCAGGGTTAACATGGGGGGAAGCTTTTACACAGATCCGATGTGCTGAGGGACAGGCTAGAAAATATATTGAGCCCAGGTATGGTGGTGCAGGCCTTTAATCCTGGTACATGAGGGGCAGAGGTAGGCAGATCTCTGTGAGTTCAAGGCCAGCCTGGACTACAGAGTGAGTTCCAGGATAGCTAGGGCTGTATAGAGAGACCCTGTCTCAAAACAAAAAAAAGCCAGGCAGTGGTGGCGCACGCCTTTAATGCCAGCACTTGGGAGGCAGAAGCAGGCAGATTTCTGAGTTCGAGGCCAGCCTGGTCTACAGAGGGAGTTCCAGGACAGCCAGGGCTACACAGAGAAACCCTGTCTCAAACAAACAAGCAAAAAAAACCAAAAATAAAGAAAAAATTGTTAAAAAATAAAAACATTTTAAAGAAAGAAAGTACTTTGGGATAACACTTACCAGACAGAGGATGGGGAACCAGGCTGTTGACGTGACTCTGTCATCAGAAGCTCAGTGGAGGCCTGGACAAGTCTCCATGGGCCACTAATACCAACCCCTGCTTAGTTCATTGCTTTGTTGATGGACACCCCAAGTGCTGTGGTTGTAAACAGTGTTGCAGTGAGCAGGCTTGCTGGGGTCTGGCATTGCCCACGATGTGTGCAATCCCTTAGACTCAAGTATCCTGTGGTAGGCTCTCTATGCCATGCTGGAGGAGTCTCTGAAGACTGTACAGTTTAATGCCCAGAGATACACAGGAGTGGTGTGAGGGTGTGTGTCTGATGTGTATGTATGTGAGATGTGTGTGTGTGTGATGTATGTGTGTGTGCGTGTGTCCTCTCCAACATGTGGACGCCAGAGGAGAACCTTGGTGTTGCACTCGGAATATCGCACACCTTCACTGAGTGAGTCCCTGTGGCCTGGAGCTCACCCAGGAGTCCTCCTCCCTCTGCCTCTCCAGTGCCAGAATCTCAAGCATAGGCACACACATGTGAACACACAATGTATACACACATGCACGAACTCAGCATACGTACCCACGCCAGCAGGCCCTGCATTTTCAAGACATCTTTTTTTTTTTTTAAAAAAAGATGCATTTATTTTGATTTTTATGTGTATGGGAGTTTTGCTTGCATATATGTCTGTGTGCCTCATGCTTGTCTAGTGCCCAAGGAACTTCTTCCCTCCTTCCCCTTTCTCCCTCCCTCTTCCCTCCTCTTCCCTTTCCTCCTTCCTCTTCCTCCCCCTCCCCTACTTCCCCTCTTCCTTCCTCTTCCTCCCCCTCCCCCTCTTCCTCCCTCTCCCCCACTTCCCCTCCTCTTCCTTCCTCTTCCTCCCCCTCCCCCACTTCCCCTCCTCTTCCTTCCTATTCCTCCCCTCCCCCACTTCCTCTCCCCCTCTTCCTCCCCCTCCCCCACTTCCCCTCCCCCCTCTTCCTCCCCCTCCCTCACTTCCCCTCCCTCTTCCTTCAAACCTTCCCCCTATTCTTCTCAGCCTCTTGCCCTCTCCACCATGAAAGGCCCAGTTGCGATTTTATCTGGAATTAAACCTCGCATGGTCAATAGAACCCATGTCCCCTTTAATGAAGATGCTGGGGGTCACTCATTATGTTTCCCAATTTAAGGAGCTTTGTTTTGTTTTTGTCTCACTCTATAGACCAGGCTTGCGTGGAACTCATGGTGATTCTCCTGCCTCCACCTGCCGGACCAGGTTTATCTCTGAGGCTCTCATGGTTTTTACTGCTGTGAAGGGGCTATTCTTCACACAGTATTTCCTGATGGCCCAGCATTGATAGAATGGTCTGAGGGTTTTCCCTGCTGGTCTTGTTCTCAGGGATTTGGCACACATCCGTAGTAGCTGAAAAAGCGTGTTTGTTTCCTCGTACTTAATGTGGGACTACTCTTGTGTGTATTAACTGGAGATCTGTCGCCTTTTGAAATTATTTTTATTATACGTACTTACTGTGTGTGTCCACGATCAAGGGTCTGTGCACTCGCAGGTGCCCAAGTGCCACATCGAACATGTGGTCAGAGGACAACTTTCAGGAGTTGCTTCTCTCCTGCCACCAGGTAGGTCCTAGGCTATGTCCTTGCATGGCTTGGGCCTTCTAACCCTGACTAGGGGCCTCAGGGGGATGAAGAAATGACAGATACACAGAAAAGCTGGGATGGTGTGGGCGGAGCTTTCTGACGGAGAAACTGTAGCACCCTGGAATCACGGTGTGTTTATCATAGACAGCAGAACACAGAGGCAGGGTAATTACATACAAATAAACCAGGAGATGTGATTTATACACAGCTGGACAAGGGGACAGGCTTATTGCTTCCAGATGGAGGCAGGTTTAGCTATCTTGGTAGGAGCAGTCTCTCTGCAGGGGAGCCATCTGCAGGCTGTAAATATGGAGGTGGGGGAGCTATGGTGGGCATTTTTTGCACACACTATCAACACCCACACAGAGACTAGAGGAAGGCTTTGCCATTCCCACGAGGCCGAGGCATTGGGTCTTTGACATGGCGGTGCCCAGATCAAGAGCACAGTGACTCAGCCCTTCATCTCCTTAGGTTTCCTCTGCTCCCCACAGTCCTGGTATCAAACTCAGCGCATCAGGTTTGGCAGCAAGCGCCTTTACCTGCCGATCCGTTCCAAAGGCCTCCTGTCTTTTCTTTTTTCTCCCTTAAAAATTCTTTAAGCGCAGCCGCCTTCTTCCCTCAAAGCTGTTTCCCTTCGGGGCTTCTTTGACCAGAGACTCCTCTGCCTCATCCCTGGGGAAACCGAGGCTGCTGAAGGCCCCCCTTCTCATGGGGCTACCTCAGTCAGTTCGAAGACATCGCAAAAGCATTTAACACCCTGCCTGGTCCTCATAGGAGATGATATCACTATTTATTTGAGGAGAGGCAGTCTCCATGACAACCAGTGGGGTTCCAGAGTTTCTGATGTGGCCAGAAGTGGGACACAGTCTCACAGATTTTTTTTTTTTATTTTGAAAATAACTTCTTTGTATAGGGTATTTAAAGTTACATTCATTCATTCCTTTATCGTGTGTATGGGGGGGAGGGCACATAGCACACCTGCCGGGGGGCAGGGTTCAGAAGACAACTTTCAGAAGTCTGTTCTTTCTTTCCATTGTGTTGGTTCCAGTGATCAAACGCAGATCTTCAGGCTTAACAGCAAGTGGCGCCATCTTGCCAGCCCCAAAATAATTCCTATCTCTTATCAAAGGATAGAGATTTGGTGGTCTGGCAGTCCCACCCCCATCAGCTGCCATTAGAGAAGACCCTCCCCCAAAAGCCTTCCCCCTCTGTCTATGCTTTCCTTCCCTGTCTTTCTCATGCTTTCTCAGGTAGGCCAGGTTGGCCCTTCATGTAGCCAAGGCTGACTTCAAACTCATGTTCCTCCCAGGTACCGGGACCACAGGGATGTCTCCCCATGCCTGGCTCTCCATGGCGTCATTCCAACATGGGAGGAAGTGTCTCCTGGGTTCTAGAGAGTAAGGCCAAGTGCCTCCAGTCAGAACTGCCTGAGGGAGCCAGCAGCATGAGTGGGAGTTAGGCAGGGAGAGACAGACTGGGCAGGACCGGAGGCCTCCAGCAAGGATGTGGGAGGACATGGTGACAGCATGGACAAACCAGTGTGTCCAGAAGATGGACAACACGGGTCACCAGTGTCATGGTTTCAGAAAGAGGAATTTCAGTTCACAAAGGCTTCTCGAGCGGGAAAGCTGAGGAAAGGAAGCAGTGATGGGTTCAGGGGAAAGCCCAAGCAGAACCTCCTGCCATCCAGCTGGTGGCTGTGCTGCTGGTGGCCATGCTGGCGTCCCCTGCATTACTGTGCTGACCTGTGACAGACATCCTGGGTCAACACCCACAGTAACAAAGACTTGGGCTGGAGGCATGATGCCTCAGTGGGTAAAGATGAACCTGATGACCCAAGGCCTGCCTCCAGGGTGCTGCAGTAGGAAAGACCCTTCTCCCAGGAGCTGCCTCGTGACCTCCTCCCCATAATGTATCTGAAAGACTTACTGGTTCTGACCCACTTTCATCAAAGAGGAAGAACGTGAAAGAAAAGTCTGGCAGGGTGTAGCTCAGCTGTAACTCTAAGGTTGGAGTTTAGAGGGTTCAGGAGTTCGAGGCTAGCCTTTGCTACATAGTGTGTGCCACCACTGCCCGGCATCTGGATTGTTTTTACTTTGGGCTATGATGAATAGTGCTTTTGTGAGCATTCATGTCCATTTTTTTTTTTAATGCTTTAAAAAAATGGATAAAATTGAGCACATCATACAGGATGATGTTATAACCCCTCATGTCTTTATTTAGCTGCAGCATTGACCAGCATATGCCAACTCAGCCTCCAATTGCTTTGTTACTGTAGAAGGCTTAAAAACAAACAAACAAACAAACAAACAAACAAAACATTTAGGGCTGAAGATGTGACTCAGTTGGTAGTCTGCCCGTCTAGAGGTGAGCTCCGTGCCTGGCACTTCATAAAGCAGGCACTGGGTTCTTGCCGCCCCATAGTCTGCTCTCAGGTAGCGGCAGAGCCGAGAATCTCCCAGGGAGGAATTCAGGTCGGGATCATAGCTTTGCCTACGCTGAGAACAGGAGCTAAGAAGTTGTGGGCAGTCGGAGTGGCTCACTCCAGCTCCTTGCTTTCCCGTGGCCTTTCTGAGTAAGGTTTAGCAAAGAGGGGAAAGACTTGAGACCAGAATCCATTTCCATCCCCCGTTACTCTGGTCCCGGGTGTCATCTGGCCTGTGTGCTGCCTTTCTGGATCAGTTTGCCTGCTGTAGAGTGGAAGAGACATCGGTCTCCCTGTTGACACAAAGCCCTCTTGGAGTCAGCAGTGCCCAGTCTCCGGAGCCTTCGAGAAACCCAGGAGACTGTTGATTGGGGGCAACAGAAGAGAGCTCCTGCCTCTACAGTGCATGTTCTAGTTCCTCTAAGGTCTATGTGCGCCATTCTCTATAGACCCCAATCCCCAGTCCCAAGAGTCCACAAGCACCGTCAAGGTGCACACAGATATTCCCTGTGTCCTGTCCACGTCCAAATTCCATTTAGTCAGAAGGGGAAACAGACACACCCCTTCCCTCTGAGATGGGGCTCGGTGATACACACCTTGTTAGCCCTCAATTGTGGATCAGAACTTAGTCACATAGCCTCACCTGGTAGCAAAGGATGCTGGGGATAAAGAGCCAATGGCTGAGTAAAGAGGGGATGCTGGGTAATGTAGTCTCTGGTTATGACTGTTAATGGGTGGCATAAAATGAGAGGGTGCTTGTCTAGAGTACATGAGGCCCCAGGTTCAATCCCAGCATCATCAAAAAGAAAAAGAATAGGGAAACTGTCTCCCCTGCCTCAGACCAACTTGGAGACGAGAGAGCCACCAGGTCACAAGGCTATTTTGCCTGGGGAGGGCTGTCTGTGGTGCCCTGGGCTTGTAGAGGCCTGGGCAGTGCTTGATCTGAGCCCCCTGCCTTAGGCTGACCTGCTCTGCTCCCTAGAGACATGTTCATTTCCTTCCCAGCTCAACATTACCAGTTGAGCATTGGTCTGTGCTGTAGAGGAGGCAGTCCTATTACCCATCTGAAGAGTGTGGCCAGGACCAAAAGAGAGGACTTGACCTCAGCGGCAGGCACCAAGGAGGAACCAAGAAGGGTACCCCTGCAGTGAGCAGGACCCCAGTCACACAGGGGTGGAGCAGGGCCCTGCAGAGCCTGATCAGCAGACGCCTCAGGCAGCCAGGGCTCTCCTACCATGAGCAGAAATGACTAATTATCATGGTTGAGATGGAGGGTGGAACAGGAGGGCAGGAGGCCTGGCCTTGCTCTGCCAAGGTGTCCAACTGGAGAGATTCACAGCTGATGGGGTGCTGGGGGGTGACCTGCAGGTGCCCTGCCACATACAACCCGACAACATGTGAGAGGTAGCCTCAGTTCTGGCTTCACCCTAGGGTGTCTCACTCATACCAGAGGATGTGGATGGGCTAGGGTAGATTTCTACCTTGGAACACAATCTCAAAGATGACAGAGAGAGAAGCAGGGGGTGGGGTGGGGTGGGGTGGGGAGATTGATGGCCCTGAGGTATTGAATGAGTAGCCAGAGAACTTTCTAGACATATTCATTTCCTCTGTGTTAGCTCAGCATGATCCGTAAGACTTCTCCACTCTTTCACAGATGAATGGAGAATGTGTCTGGATTCTTGGGGAGAGGTGCACAGGGGTGGGGAGACACCCAGAACTAGTGTCCAAAGCAAGAAAGGGGTCTGTGACAGATGACTGGAAATCCAGGCTACGAGCCCATTCCCATGGCAACTGACATAAGCCTATCAGAGTTCCACTTGGTTGTTTTGGGGACTGGATCTCACTCTATAGCCTAGGCTAGCCTAAAAATCCCTAGGTAGCCCAGGCTGCCCTCTAACTCACGGCAGTCTTGCGGCATCAGGTTCTTGAGGGGGGTTACAGGTGTGAACTACTGTATGGTAATACTTCAGCATACTTTTTTTTTTTTTAATTCTAAGGCTTTTTAAAAAACTGCGGGTACACGTGTGTGCACTTGTGCACATGTGTATGTGCTGCTAATAACATGGGTGTATGACTTAGAGCGTGTGTCTATTCTCTTACGCTACTTACCCACTTACCCACCCATCCGCCCACCCACCCACAACCTTACGCACCCATCC
>JADRCH010000129.1:1388402-1398432 GCA_019843965.1 Rhynchomys soricoides | reverse complement strand
TCCTCCTCCTCCTCCTCCTCCTCCTCCTCCTCCTCCTCCTCCTCCTCCTCCTCTTCATTTCAAGACAGGGTTTCTCTGTGTAGCCCTGGTTGTACTAGAACTTGCTTTGTAGACCAGGTTGGTTGAGTGTGGGCGCTGGAGAGATGGCTCAGCAGTTAAAAGCACTGACTGCTCTTCCAGAGGTCCTGAGTTCAATTCCCAGAACTACGTGGTGGCTCACGACCATCTGTAATGGGATCCGATGCCTTCTTCCGGCATGCAGGTGTACATGCAGACAGAGCACTCATATATATTAAATAAATCTTAAACAAAAAGCCAAGTGTGGTAGTGTGAGCTTGTAACCCAGCACCAGGGTAGAGGGTAGGTAAGGAGAAGAGGACCCAGGGGCTGGATGGCCAAATGGTCAGAACCATGAGCTCCTGGTCAGTGAGCAATCATGGCCTTCTGATTCACACACACACACACACTAAATTTTTTTAAAAAGGCAGGCCAGACATTCTCTTCTGGATAGAGGAATTTTGGCTTTTTGTTCTTTCTGTTTCTTTGTATTTCTGTCTTGTTTTTAAGGCAGGTCTATGTAGCCCAGGCTATCCTCAAACTCCTGATCCTCCTGCCTCTTTCTCCCAAGTCCTGAGGCTACAGCAGACTTTTGTATCAAATTTGTTTGGTGTTTCCCACACACGAGTAGGTGTGCTTCCTGTGACAGAAACACAGTTTCCTGCGTGATCCCCAGGCACTGCCAGTGATTCTCCAGACCTGGTAAAACAAGCTGAAGCAGGGCTGAGGGCAGGTCAATGACCTCGGGTAGCTTGCTAAGAATTTAAAAATAAAAAACGGGCTGGGGAGACTGCTCAGCAGTTACGAGTGCTGGCTGCCCTTCCAGTTGACCTAGATGGAGTCCCAGAGCCCACTTGGTGGCTCACAACCACCGGTAACTCCAATTCCAGGGTGTTCATCACCCCTCTGACCTCTGTGGCCAAGCAAAGGCAGGGCGGCACACATAGCGTCTGCATTGATACGTGTACATAAACAATAATTGTTTTGTTTTTTGTTTTGTTTTTGGTTTTTTTTTTCTGATCAAGGCTTGAACTTTATTGTTCTGTACTCCTTCTAAAGGGAAAGTCCAAAGACCCAACCCTTTGTTTCAGCAAGCTCAGTGGGTAGTCAACTCCTTGTTTATTTGCTTTTTTAATTCTTTTTTTCTTTTTAAAGATTTATTTATTCTATGCATGAGTACACTATTGCTGTCTTCAGACACACCAGAAGTGGGCATCCGATCCCATTACAGATGGTTCTGATCCACCACGTGGTTGGTGGGAATTGAACTCAGGACGTCTGGAAGAGCAGTCAGTGCTCTTAACCACTGAACCATCTCTCCAGCCCCAACAATAAAGGTTTTAAACAGCTCATCCCGATGGCACACATCTGTCATCCCAGCACTAGGAAACTGGCTGATGGGGGATCAGGAGTTCGAGGTTGTTCTTGGCTCCGTAGTGAGTCTGAGACCAGCCTATGTTACAGGAGACCAATTCCTGAAGCACATGTATCCATTGTAATCTGTCTTTTGGCTGACCTCAGACCTGGTGGCCACTTGCCAAGTTGTTTTCCAACCTGCCAGTTGGTCACCACCCTCCCTAGAGGGAAGATGCTGATTGCTCATGCCTACACATGGTAAGGCTGACACCGCCAGGCTTCCTACTCCCAGGAAGGAGTATGAACAATCCATGTTCACAGCAAAGTCTGGGGTCCCTACTGTGTTATGCAACTGTGATCTGGGGGTGGGTGAGAGGTGGCTTGGTGTCAGAAAACAAAACAGCAAACCAACAATGCCTGACCGTGTGACCTCAGGCAAGACACTTTTCCCTGCCTCAGTTTCCCTATCTGTACAACGGTACTCCAGCATTAATAGTCTCTAAGATTAGCCCAGTAAAGTATAATTTATTATATATATACTATATTATAAATATTATATATTATAATATTTATATATTTATTTAATATAATGTATATTAATGTATATATAATGTATGTATATATAATGTGTATTATATATTTATTTATATAATGTATATTATATAATATATATAATTATATAAAATTATATAATATATAATTATATATTGTATGTATTATATTATAATATATATAACTTATTATATATATTATTTATATATATAAAATATAATAGGAATAAGCTATCCTATTGTTGTGAGTTTGGGAAAATCAGTTACCTTCTCTGTGTGTCTGCCATGAATCGATTGCTAGGCACTAGAATGCCAGACTCTCCAAGCTGGAAAGACAGCCCTTCCCACCCACCCTCGGATCTGGTTGATAAGCTCTCTGACAGAGGCGCTTGTGCCACCTCCGCTCCGCTGCCTCCCACTGTAGAGAGCTCATGACTGTACAAGTCCCTGTTACATATGCATGACACTAACTTTAAACAGATTTTTCCATATTCTGTAGTTGTTTAAGGACTGGCTGTGTAGTTCAGTGGTCAAACACCCAGACTTGTGCTTAACCTGTGCAATGCCCTGAGTTCAATCCCTGGCCCCAAGAGAAAATAGTGTAAAAGTAAAGTGTAAAATTCCATTCTCAGCCGGGCAGTGGTGGCACACGCCTTTAATCCCAGCACTTGGGAGGCAGAGGCAGGTGGATTTCTGAGTTCGAGGCCAGCCTGGTCTACAGAGTGAGTTCCAGGACAGCCAGGGCTACCCAGAGAAACCCTGTCTCAAAAAAAAAACAAACAAATCTGGTTTTGAGAGCAGGGTTACCGGTAAGAAGTAGACAGGGTTCTTCCCAGCATGCAGCAGCCCTGGGTTCTCTCTGTGGCACAGCATAAACTAAGCTTGGTGTCACTCCTGAGGAGGAGACTGTAGAGTTGGGAGTTCAAGGTCATCCTTGGCTACGAAAGAAGAGTAAAGTCTGCCAAGGGTATGTGGCCTCTAAGCAAGTGCCCTTGTCACTTGGTAAGAGACTTCCAATCGCATCTGTGTAGGCGCTTCATATAGAACTCTCATAAACACAGCCTGGTGGCAGACCTCAGATCTGGGGACAGGAAGCTAGGGGAGCTGTTTTGCAGGGAAAAAAATATCTTTTTGTTTTTAAAGATTGATTTATTTTATATGAACACACTGTCGCTGTCTTCAGACACACCAGAAGAGGACATCAGATCCCATTACAGACGGTTGTGAGCCACCATGTGGTTGCTGGGAATTGAACTCAGGACCTCTGGAAAAGCAGCCGGTGCTCTTAACCGCTGAGCCATCTCTCTAACTGGAGAAAAATATCTTTTTAGCTACTGAAAATTTCTGTTGGGTGGCCACGTGGTCAAGAAGCAGGACACCTGGGTCCCATCTTGGTGCCGGTGTCTCCTGGTTGTAGGGTTTCTGGGATTTTCTCCTTTACGGTCTGGCTCTGTCCTGTTCCTGAGGCCCCAGGCTTCTGGGTTGGAGGCCTCCTCGCTGTGAACTGTTGAGTGATGGTTAACATCACTAAGCCGGGGGCCCCCTCCGCCATGGTCCTGCGCTGTTGAGGGTGCATCTCCCCTCTGCTCCCTCCACAGAGGAGTACCTCAGAGTGCTGAATATGGGCCTGGCCGAGGTAAAGAAGTTCTTTCTGGGACCTCTGTCTCCATCCTGCAAGATGGTACAGATGATGCGACAGTTTTTGTACGACGTGCTCCCGGAGGACTCCTACAAGTTCGCCACTGGGAAGCTGCATGTGAGCCTCACCCGAGTCACAGACGGAGAGAACGTCGTGGTTAACGAGTACAGGTCCAAGGAAGAGCTCATCGAGGTAAGGCCCTGGTTGGGGCGCCCCCACCCGGGGAAACGGGGGTAGCTCAGTCTAGCCCACTCCCCAGCCTCCCCCCCTTTTCCCTTTTCTGCCTGCCTGGCTCTTCCCTTCCTTTGTGCCCCTGTCTGCCAGGCTCCGTCTACTAGGTAGTCCAGTAGATTACCAAGGACCCAACAAAGGGTCAGGCTGGGAAGTGAATTTCAGGCTGTTTCCCAGGCCAGTACCCTTACTTTAAATTTAAGTAATGGAGAATTGGTAGGGGTCAGGAGTTATCGGCACCCACCCCAGGCCCTGTAGCATCTCGGTTCGTCTCTCCCCAGGCCCTGTATTGCAGCTGCTTTGTTCCTGTCTACTGTGGCTTCATCCCCCCAACGTATCGGGGCGAGGTGAGTGGCTAGTGAACTGAGACCTTGGGTCACCTTAAGGTGAGGAACATTTACTACCCAGAATTCCTAGCTTTTTAAAAGGCACCTCCTCTAGTTGGTCCAAGTCCCTCCCTTAGACCCACCAACCCTGTACTGAACCCAGCAAGTCAAAGCTCCAAGACTTAACCAGGTTCTCCCAGAAGTCAGCGTGCAGAATACAGGGACCTGAGACCCTGACTGAGGAGACCTTCCGGGCTATCTGGGTCAGTGGTCACAGGCTTTCATGTGCCAGAGTAACTCAGAGGAGTCCTAAGAAGATAATGAGGACTCTGCTTTTTGTTTTTGTTTTGTTGTTTATTTTGCTTTTTCGAGACAGGGTTTCTCTGTGTAGCCCTGGCTGTCCTGGAACTCACTCTGTAGACCAGGCTGGCCTCCAACTCAGAAATCCACCTGCCTCTGCCTCCCAAGTTCTGGGATTAAAGGAGTGCGCCACCACTGTCTGGCATGAGGACTCTGCTTTAACAGATCTGGGCAGGCCAAGAGTCTGCATCTCTGGCTGGCCTTTAGGGTGCCCTGTGACTGGTCTCCTGGCTACAGTCTGAATAGTGGGGGTGTAGCTGAGTGGTCCAGACATTCTATGGGACTCCTGGGGTGCAGAGCCTATGTTCTGGTCATCTCTTGTTCAGTTTATAAGTAAGGAAACCAACAGAAGCCCCACTCCAAAGGAAAGGGGTTGAAGGTAGGTATACTGTGAAGGGGGCTTGGCCTCTCGAGTCGTGCAGAGGAGGGACCCCATTTTGAGGCCAGTTATCAGTATGATTCTCTGAGGGAGAACAGGGCCAGAGCATTAGGCTTGGAGTCCTGAGGCCATTATAGACACAGGAAGTGACCATGCCCACACCACCCACCGTTTATCTTGGGGACCTCAGCCTCAAGGCTGGTAGCAAAAGATGTCTCTGCTCGCCCATGGCCCCGGCTCCTCCTTGTCATCTCCGGCTGAGTGTCTCTCCTCTCTTCCCTGCAGAGATACATCGACGGTGGCTTCACAAGCATGCAGCCCTGCGCCTTCTGGACAGACTCCATCACCATCTCCACCTTCAGCAGCCAGCAAGACATCTGTCCCAGGGACTGCCCCGCCATCTTCCATGACTTCCGAATGTTCAACTTCTCCTTCCAGTTCTCCCTGGAGAATATCACCCGCATGACACATGCGCTGTTCCCCCCAGACCTGGTGGTGAGAGACAGGACCGAGGGGGTGGGATCCAGAAAAGATGGGACCCTCCTTTTGTGCCTCTCCCCTCAAAGGATCCAGGGCTTTGTCATGTTTAAAGGACTGTTAAAAATCAGCAGGGCTAAAGATGTCACTCAAGTGGTAGAATGCTTGCCTAGCACGCATGAAGCCCTGGGTTTGATTCCTCAGTACCACGCAAACTGAGGACAGTGGAGTACTGTAATCCCAGTATTGGGGAGGTGGAGGTAGGAGGATCAGGAGTTCAAAGTCATCCTTAGCTGTATAGGAAGTTTGGGTTAGCCTGGGCTACAAGCCATCCTATCTCCAAACAAAATCCTACAGCAGAATAAGTGGTCACCAAAGACCTAAATGTCTCCAGTTTGCCTCCCCCCCCCCCCAGAGAAAGCTTCGTGGACATAGCTCTCACACATCCCTCTCAACATGGGCTGCAAAGATACTGTCACCATCCCCATTTGACAGATGGAGAAAGTGAGGCCGACATGCTTACACGCCCACCCCTACCATGTTAACATGTTAACAATTGCTTCCCAGCTCTCCTGGGCAGACAGTGGGGGATGGGGGAGGGTGTAGCCCAGGGCTTGCTGACATTTATTTTCCTGTGTCACCATCTAGATCCTGCAGGACTACTACTATAGAGGATATGATGATGCTGTCTCCTACCTGCGGAGGCTCAGTGAGTACCTGGAGCCTGAGGAAGGGGGACAAGGAGTGTGGCAGCGGTGGGATATAAATCTGGGTAGAAGACAGTGTCCCAAAGCTGTAGCCAAGGAAGCTGGACAGAAGGACAGAGACCCAGCAGTCCACACTACCCAAGACAGTGGGTTGAAGAAAATGGAATATGTATGTTTTAGTCTTTTGAGACAGGGTTTCTCTGTGTAGCCCTGGCTGTCCTGGAACTCACTCTGTAGACCAGGCGGGCCTCGAACTCAGAAATCCGCTTGCCTCTGCCTCCCGAGTGCTGGGACTAAAAGCGTGCTCCACCACTGCCCAGCTTAGAATATTTCTAGACATGTATTTATGAAATTAGAAACAGAGAGGTTGGAGATGCCGTTCAGTTGGTAGAGAGCTTGCCTGGCAAGCACAAAGCCTGGGTTCAATCTTCAACACCGCATCAGACAAGGGTGATGCATGAGTTAATGCTTCCACTCAGGAAAAGGCTACAGAACTGATGTTCAAGGTCACCCTCGGCCATGTAGCTGCCTCTAGGACAGCCTGAGCTGCTCCAGACCTGGTCTCGAGTACATGTGACTAGTTACATTTGAGTGATCTACTGATCAACATCCTTTGTTGGTCTGGGAAGGGGACCGGATCTGTCTTCTCTTACCTTTATCAGATGAATAGCATCAGTACAGAAGGTAATTCATCCAAACTCCGTGAAGGTGTAGCAAGCATCTTTTTTTTTAATTTATTTCATGTATGTGAGTTCACTGTCGCTGTTTTCAGACACACCAGAAGAGGGCATCGGATCCCATTACAGATGGTTGTGAGCCACCATGTGGTTGCTGGGAATTGAACTCAGGACCTCTGGAAGAGCAGCCAATGCTCTTAACCGCTGAGCCATCTCTCCAGCCTCCATGGCAAGCATCTTTATGGAAAGAGAGATCAAAGACCTGCCTATACTTAGGGATAACTACTTAGAACGTGGCTTCAGATGGAGGGAATCCCAGGGCCAAGGGCGCTTAACAAATGCCGGCCCAGCCTTTCTCCATGTGGTCACATGATCTTCAGAGATGTATAATATTCTGTCATACAAAGCATTCCTCATTCTGATATGTCTGTACATCTCTGTGATTTTAAAAGCAAATACTTTGGGGAAAGAAATATTTTGGGGTGAAACTAAGGTTGAATAATTTCTTACTAATATATATATATATACACACACACACATATATACACACACACACATATACACACATACACACACACATATATACACACATATATACACACACACACATATATACACACACATATATACACACATATATATACACACACACACATACATACACACACACACATATATATATATATATATATTATTTTTTGAATTTACTCCCTTACCTCTCAGCTCCCTTATCCTCTCTCCTCACTTTCTCCTGGGTCCAGGCATCCAGGGACTTGAGAAAACAGAATGATGGCAAGAGAGAGGGACGGTGGAGACAGACAGACCGACGGAGACACAGAGACAGAGATCGAGAACCACTTGGGTTCTAGAGACAATTGGGGTTCTCAGCTGCACCCCTAAGCTGTGTATACTTGGAAAATTAACTTCTGCTCTCTGAGTCTTCTTTCCAATTTTGTAAATCAGGGTTTGTGTCCTAGCTCCTGACCCCTTTGGGGTGAGCAGTAATGACTCTCCTGGGGTCTCAGCCTCTGTATCTATAAAGGCGGGAGCAATGGTAGTGACTATCTCAGGGAGTTTTACTGTGAGCTCCCAGAGCCCGGAGGATGAGGGGTTGGTTGGTCAGTCTTCTTTGGCCGCCAGCTGGGAAGCCCACAATCTTCCTGGGTGATGGTGTTTGTGAGGAACTTGAGGTTGGGAAGATCTTATAGTCTGATACTTAGATTTCGGAGGCGACTCCTTTTCCTCAGCCAGGGCACACCCCTCTGCATCCGGGTCACAGCTTGACTACACTCTCGGGTTCCTGTCCCACTGCAAACGAAGCCCACGTTCTTCCCGGGCTCCTTGTGGTGCTCGCGTCGTCCGCCAGGTGGCGCCAGTGCAAACGCACGAGTTCCTCCCTCCCTCCCTCCCTCCCTCCCTCCCTCCCTCCAGGCCTTTTGGGTTTTTCTACTGGCACAGGGGTGTGATTAGGATCTACTATGGGTTCCCACCTGCCACTTGGAAGCAGTCAGAATGCTCTCTGCTTGTTTGAAGGGGGGCTGGGGGGGGGGGAGGGACTCATCCCACACAGAATGAAGCCGCCCTGGACCCCTCAATCTCATCCTCACCCCTTCTCTCCTCCCTGCCTTGCAAAAGCTCTCATCCCCCCAGCTACTCCTGCATCAGGAAGCCGATAGCCCCGCCTGCCTCCCTGGCGTGGGAAAGGAGAGGCGGGAGCTGACGGATGCCAGTCTGCACCCAGCTGTGCCCAGCAGGCCTCGCCCTCACCCCTTTGTACAAGGGCCTCCCACACATGCACAACCATCCCGTCTTTCTAGAGAGGCTGGGACTTGGACTCGATTAGAGTACTTCTCTAGCATGCATAAAAAACTCGGTTTAATTTCCAGTGGTAATCCCAGCCCTGGGGATGTGGGGGAAGGGTGGGGCCAGGGGGAATTAGAAGTTCAAGGTCATCCTTGGCTATATAGTAAATTTGAGGCCAGGCTAGCCTGGGCTACATGAGATCTTGTCTCAAAAAGTTTCCTGGAGCTCCTTTATGATCCCCCACCTTCGCCAACACCCCCCACCCCCATAATCTGTTTTCTGTCCTTACAGTCTTTTTGCCTTAGCTCCCAGGTGCTGGGACAAGGCTGTGCTTGTCATATATTTATGTAGATTTTGCACACACACCCCTACTAAACTATGAGCCTATCAAATCTGTGGTTTCTCCTAGATGCTGCGTACCTTGACTCTCCCAGTAAGAGAGTGATTTTCCCAAGGGTTGAAGTATACTGCCAGATAGAGATCGCCCTTGGCCACGAGCCCCCACCTCCGAGCCTGCAGAGCCGCCTGGCACAGAGGAGAAGCCCTGAGGACTCCTCACAAACCCATGTACAGGGGGCTCCCAAAGAGGACAGAAGGGACAGCCATTCTCCAGCAGCCCCCTCAGTGCAGACACCTGAATCCGGGGGTAAGGGGTCTGTGGAATCACCTGTGTCACCATCGGTCTCTTCCTCCAAGCAGCCGTCTGCACCACCATTGGCCCCAGCCCCGCCGGGCATACTAATGAGGCCCGCTGGCCCCAGTGACAGTTGCCCAATAAATGTTCAAACTCCAAACCTGGAGCAAAGAGTGAAGGATGACAGTCACCTGGACTCCATCACCGACGACCAAAGCACAAACAGCTTGCCACCTGTGTTGCTCCCAGTTGCAGACTCAGATGGCTCAAAGGCTGGATCCTCTGTGTGTGTTGGGTCACCTGAGTCCCCCGGACTGCTGCTCAGATCTTCCCAGGAGGACACTGCTGCCAGGGCAACACCTGGACTTCTGTCCCTACGGCCTTCAGCACCACCTGCCCAGCCATCTGTGGAGCATCTGGGCCCAGAACAACCTACAGGTATGACCCCCCCTGCTCTGACCCACAGGCCAGCAATTAACAATGCAGAACTGAGAAGTACCAGTTCTAAGGGTGACATTGGCCACTGACCCGTGCCTTGTCTTTGTCCCCACTTATCTCGAAGCTCAGCACCTCCCTCTGGCAGCAAATATACCATGAAGAGGCTGGAGAGATGGTGCAGGGTTAAGAGCTATTGCTGTTCTCTTAGAGGACCTCTATCTGTTCAGTGGCCAGGACACGAGGTGGCTCAAAACCACATCTGTTCCCTCTCCGATCCCTTGTGTACGTACGTGCACACACCTCCCATCTACACAACTAAAAATAAAATAAATCTGGTTTTTTTGTTTGTTTTTTGAAACAGGGTTCTCTGTGTAGCCCTGGCTGTCCTGGAACTC